>ML799204.1:151669-162227 GCA_009831015.1 Picea engelmannii | reverse complement strand
AAAACTGAATCGAAATTGAATTGTAATGGTCGCAAAAATGAGACGAATGTCTATTAGCACAATGCGACAATACTTTGTCGTAATACGACAAGGGGTGTAGGCAGCTTTTTGAGAGTAATAAAAAAAAATGGGTTGGCTGCCAACAAGAAGGTGATTGGAACTAAGTGCCAAACTCAAACCAACCTTCCCGAGTTGGATGAAAAAGGCTCCATTTGGCTACAACCATAAGCAGTTTTGGACCAGCATGAGCGTCGCCTGTGCGAATGAACCATCAAGAAAGTGTTAGTCCATTGGAAAGATACAACTCTAGCAGATTCCACTTGGGAACCAACTACCATTCTGCAACAATTTCCACATCTCAAGCCTTGAGGACAAGGATTTTTTTAAGGGGGAGGACATGTGAGGGACCAAACCCCTCACATAGGTAGAATAATGTATTCCGATGCAATAAAGGTCAATATTAATAAGGCCTTGCAATAAAGTAGAATAAGTCAAATGTAAGAAGACCTAATAGATTCTTCCGCTTCTAGAAGGATCTTCCTCTAGATGGTTCTATTGATAGACATATTTAGTATAAATAGGAGTCAAGGTTATGAGAACCCTATCTTGGATATTATTTTAATAGAGCTCTGCTCGACTAGAGGTTGCCCCCTTGAAGAGGCCCTTGAACATTGCTCTCATAATCAAAGTGCTCTTTCTGGTGTTATTTTGATATCATTTCAGTGTTAATGTGGTGATTGTTCTAGTTATATTGTTGTTTATCTGCCATTTTGAGCATTTTATTTTTGTTCTGCATACTTTTTATATCTAGAATATTACAATCATTTTCACAATTTCATGATGTCTGAACTTACTGAGAAATTGGGTCTTCGACATGAAAAATGAACACCTTACTCTCGACAGGCCAATGGTGAGGTTGAATTAATCAACAAAGTTCTCACTACTATGCTTCGACGGATGGTAGGAATTCACAAGTCAATTTGGCACACGATGCTCTTCTCGGAATTATGAGCCTATCAAGCATCCTTTAAATCTACTATAGGGTTCACACCTTTCCAATTAGTATATGGTATCGAAGATATTCTATCGATTGAATGTGAAATCCCATCTTTGAAACTAGTTGTCAAACTTCTCCCTAACACCCTAGCTGAAAAGGAACACCTCTTGTATTTGATGCAATTAGATGAGACTCATCGTGATGCTACTTTATCCATATAAACTTAGAATAAACGTGTCAAATCTCAATACAACAAGCATGTCAAACCACGTGTTTTTTCTAAGGGTGATTTAGTCCTCCTTTACGAACAAGATCATGACTTATTAGGGGCTGGTAAATTCAAGCCCATGTGGCATGGCCCGTATATCATTAAACGAGTGTTAGAGAAAGGGGTTTATGAGCTGGTAGATTATGATGGAATTTCTTTGAGTGAACCCAAAAATAGGCTTTACTTGAAGAAGTACTATTCTTAAACTATTGTTTTCATGAGTACTTTGTATTTTTAGTGTATCATACTCTAGTGTGATTTTTTCATTTCTTGTTCTTCCTTTAAGCTACTTACCTTGCATTTTTCTTAGTTTCTAGATGCCGGTAGCTGCATGGGAAATCTATGCACCTACAGATGATTTGATAAGTCTACATGGTGTTTGCCTTTGTCCTGCAACTAATAATATCATGAAATATAGTGCAACTATCAAGTTATTAACTGATGCCATTTCATTTTGCATCCATCATCTTATTGTACGACTTGATTCACAACTAGTAGTGTTGCAATAGATGTATTGGCTAATTATGTTTTAGAAAAACATTTAATATATTTATAAATCCAAACACACATTTAAAAATACAAGTAAGTCGGTAGGAACTTTATATTAATACATCAAAAGTTACCAAAAAGTGTTTCTCCTGAGACCAAAATGTCAAAATGGTTAAGCTCATGGCTTCATGTACATAAGCATCAAGGATGTTTCTCACTATAACAAATGACTACACGTGCCACTCTATGGAGTAGTCAACCAATGGGTGTTGATACACCAACTGTATGGCATTGTTAGCATCGAGGTAACTCGTCCACCGTGATGTCAGGGATGTTCATGGATAATCCATTTAGGTTATGTTTGATCTCCTCGATATCCTCAACAACCACCCCTCAACCCACCATGACACCTATCTCTCCCCATCTCTGAATAGGAGATCATCCTAGAGGAAAATAAGGCACCACATCTTCATTGTTGAGAGCACTTTATTAGTCTTGGATAAATGACAAAAACATTTTATAATTAAAATACCAAAAACAACATATAATGAAAAAAATATTCTTACTTGTTTCTCCCCACTGATATCCCTCAGGTAATGCCAAGTTGGGGTCCCATGGAAGTTGGTATTGGCATAAGAATAGTCCTCAACCATAATTAGTTGATCCCTCATCCCCTGGAAGAAAGCTTGATCATATTTGATGATTGGCACACCACCATGTCAGACCATCAAATCCACCCATCGTTTCATCTACGGATCCTGTGGAGCGGGTATTCCGCACTCAACATGCTATATGCGTAAGACGGGGACCCTCTCCAGGAAGAAGGATACCAAAATGGATCCATAGACAATTTTTTTCAACGGATTGTTCCTACACTTTTTCTATTGTTTCTTCATATTCTTCAAAAGACCCTTGCACCAATTGAAGACTTGGGACTCCATACACTCTATAGCATATTGAAAGTGGTTTTGTAAATCCATGTGAGGAGCCACACTCCCTACCATCCGATTGATAGTGTGAGGATATTTCTCAATGGTAAATCGTGAACATCCCTAATGGAAACCTTGCCACTATGCTTTTCTATACCTAGTGTGCAGTGATGTGCAACATAATAGTCCATGGGTCCTCCACCACCTATGCTTCCTGAGAGTGATACTCGAGAGCCTCAATGAGATAACCCCATCAAAAAGTAAATTCAATCAATATCTAAGGTAAGTGTATTCACACCCACGCGAAAGGCTTCTTCATTGATGTCCCACATGAGGACTAGGCACTCCAATAGCCTCCATTGGGCTCTCATGCCCTAGACTTTGAAACATTTGAGCAAACCACACTCCCGAAGTGCCATGAAAGTGCCCAGGTCATTCCTAGAAAAGTAGTTTTCTTCCTTGTTCTCATGTTCCCTCAACTTGAGCATAGTTAATGAGGAAAATCTGCCAAACAATATCAAAGGATGATTAGAAACATGTGGGAATAACCTATGGCTAATAAACCGTGACTCAGGGGCATATAATCTGTCAAAATCACCTGGGGAATGCACTTGTCCTGAGCCACACCAACCCTTAACATGGATGGATTTTTTGTCCCCACAGGTTTCAAACCGGTGACTTTAACATCACAGAGCACCTTAATAGCACACTCCGTCACCGAATATCCTACACCTTGGGGACTACAAGTAATATCTTTCTTACCATCACCAACTACTTCCAATGGAAATCCTATATGGAGGATTTATTAATAAGTAAAGTCTTGTACCGGATTACCTTGGGAAAGGAAAATCAAATAGGATAATAGGAATGATGAAGCACGTGGATTAATTAGAATGTCCATCTCTCATGATTTAAGGTTCCACCTTCAATCAATTGATCAAACCAAAGAATCTTGGGACAATATTGAATCTGTGTTTGGTAAACACAATATTATTCGAACACAACAATTAAAAAATCAAGTACTTAATTTAAGTCCAAATGATTTTTCTTTCATTGAAGACTATCTATCTAAGCTTAAAACACTCAAAAGTTTATGTGAAGAATGTAAGATAAAGATAGAAGAAGATCATTGCACCTATCTTATTCTTTCTAAGCTAGGTAGTGCATATTCTATGTTTGTATCTACCTTTTATGCCATGCAAGAGGCTCTAGGGGTAGCTTATAAAAAACACAGTCTTGAGAACTTTTGTGATGCTTTGATTAGAGAGAAATATAATCTTGTATAACTTGGCGTGATTATCACTACATGTACGTCTAACAAATCCTTAGTCATCCATAATAAATATAGGCCCAATAATCCCAAGAAGCAACATCCTCACCACAACAACAAGCAATATAAGGGTCCCAAACCCACTCAGACAACTTCCACTCCAAATGGTGACAAAGGAGAAAAATATAAAAGTAATAAGACTAAAACACATTGCAATATTTGTGATAAAGATGGTCATGATGAGTCCAAATGTTTCAAGAAGATGGTAGCTTTAGAAACAGTGATGAAGAAGAAGAAAACCGATATTGATTCTACTTCTTCTTCTTCTTCCCATGGACATGAAATTTCTGCTTCCGGTTTCTCCTTCAATACAACTTCTACTTCTTCTTCTAATGAGTGGCTTATTGATTATAGAGAATCTTATCATATGGTTAAGGACAGGGTCATATTTTCTTCTCTAAATGAATGTAACACCAACAAAATATTTGTTGGTGATGATAGATCTCTTAGTGTTGAAGGATCTGGAATAGTTCAAGTAGAAAATGGTCATTTCAATGATGTATTATGTGTTCCAAGTATTTCTTGTTGTTAGTCTCTAATTATGATTTTGTTTTAGAGAGAAACTCTAATCCTAAACCCTCCCTACCTGCACTTCATTGTTTGCTTTCGTTTAATTTTAATATTTGTTTTTAGTTTGTTATGTTTCACATTTTCACTTTTTGAATAATTTCCTTATGTTTGGGAGATTTAAGACATGGTTTTACAAGATGTGTCACTTCATATGCCCATTTGAATCTTTCAAATTCAAAATTCTTCCAAGTCATTAATAACGCTACTGGAATAACATTATTCTCGTAGCACCAACATAATCATGCCATGATAAGCGCCAGCCACCTTGACTTTGTTATGATTACATAAATCATGGACTGATAATCTGCATGTGTCCCACGATATCTCTTGAATCAATCTACAGTTTTCATTGTTACACGATGGGATCATTTTGTACCTGCAAAGACCCTTTTCAAATCAGTCAATTTCCAAACATCATTATATGATCCTGTCACTCGTCGTTCTAATTTGTTGAATCATAAGCACATGTATTTTCTAGAAGAAATTGTTATATGCTAATGGTTGCAGGTTGCAAATTCAACTTCCGAATAGTTCCAAGTTGCAGCATCATGTTATTAATATGGCACCTAAGAGAAGTGGTCAAGTTGTCAGATTGGAACCTGAAGGTGCTGAGCTTCTCGAAGAATATCCGCAGATGGTGCAGAGGTTTAAAGACGATGGCTGGTTCAAATTCCTCGCCACCTTCCAAGGTTATGAAGAACATGTATCTATGGCGTTTGCATAGAAATTGGATGGTTTTAAAGTGGAGATCAGAAATTTGCTGATGTTGGTGACAGAACAAAAAATCGCCAAAGCTTGTAGATTGGTAGTTGGAGGTGAATGATGGTGGAAAAAGGAACATGTAGTCACATAATTTGTCAATCAAATTTTTCTACTGGATAAGAAAAACCCAAATTGGAGAAAGGGAGTCCCTCACAGTTGGACTAGACAGGAATGACACATTGCTTTAATCATCATCCACAGGTATATCACTTGCGAAGGCATATTTTCACTGATTTACATCTACCACATTAGGTTGTTAATGCATCTAAACAAATATTATCCTTAATCTGCCTTACTTTCTACTCAAACGCCTGGAAAAGATGTCAAAAAGGGTGCAGTCACACCCCGCCACTGCAAAGAGTATCATGTTTCATCAAGTATTAATTAAGACTCCGGTTGTTGTTGCCTTGAGGGAGGTACAAAAAACCTGGAGCTGGTTGATCCAATTCCTGAATCCTGATCCACGGCCCAAAAAAAAGAAAAGAGGCAAAGGAAAAGGGATATTACATAGAAACAAAGTATTCCATTTGATGAAACTCTTGTTAAAGAGGAAATGTCTGATATCAGGGTGACAAGAACCAACAAAGGTAAGAGGCCCAAACTGGATGTAGAGTTTGAAACATTTTCTGATGCAAACATAAATATGGACATAGGTACAGATGAACATTACAATGTAAATCCAATTAAACCCACAGTCAAGCATAAACAAAAATACCTACATTACACAGGAAAGAAAAAGAAAATAAAAATGTGGGTAAGAAAATAGGGAAAGGAAAACAAATCACTCAATAATATACAAGAGCTATAACAAGAGAAACCACCGGATCATCAAAAGCTGAAGCAATGTTTTCTGATGACAAAGGCTATTATTCTGCAAAACCAGAAAAGCTACAGGAAATACTCTGTTTGTTTTACCTGTTTTAGTATTTATCTTCAAGAGAGGTTGCAGAACAGTTGGAGATGAATTTATTGAAACAAAAATATGTTTTTGTTGGGAACATGTCCCTTCACAAAATACTCTCTCATTTTTTACACAACAATCACATTTTAATAGATTCAAATTTATCTTTGAGGCCTATTTTTCTGAAAAATCTACAGGAAAAACTTTGTTTTTTACCTGTTTTAGTCTTTATCTTCAAGAGATTTTGAAGAATATATGGAGATGAATTTGTTGAAACAAAAATATGTTTTTTTTGGTAACATGTCACTTCACAAAAACCTCTCTTGGGTTTTACAAAAAAAATCACAGTTTAAGAGATTCAGATATATCTTTGAGGCCTAATTTTCTGAGATTTCACAATACGTAATTTCATGTTTTACCCAATACTTTTGGGAGCGGTTGCAGAACATCTGGAGATGAATTTTTGGAAACCAAAAGAGGTTTTTGTTGGGAATGAGCCCCTTCAAAAAAAATTCTCTTGGTGTTAACATAACTATCACCGTTTGAGATATACAAAGATATTGTTGGACCCTATGTTTCAGGAATTTGCCAGATTTATTTTCCAAAAAAATCTCATGGACAACAGTTGACCAACCACCTCATCAATTCAACTTGGAGATCAGATTTTATCTTCTCTTTGATTATTTGAAACAATAAACTAAATATAGATGAGGATGTTTTCAGATCCATTTCTTTTGGATCTTGATAATTATGTATTGTTTCTATATTAACTCTGTAGAAGGAGAAGTTGGGAGGGGGGGGGAATTGGAGATCTAGAGGACCTGTTTTGGAAACACCTTGTAAGACATTATTGTTCTATTTGACACTTAACAGAAAAGACATATGGATTGTTAGACTCTCTTTTCTACTCTGTTTTTCTCTCTTCATGCTTGATCTCATTATTCAAACTGCAATGCATTTGTTTTCTTGGTTATTGATTAATACAATAAGGAACTTACTGTGGTGAATATTTTCAAGTTTTTATTTCAGGCCAATGTTCTTGTTTCTTAATGATATTTTGAGATAAGAATTTACGTGAAGTTGACAAATTAGAAAATTCATTTTCTCTTTTTCTTATTGGTCTAATCATTCTATGTGACTACCTGTTAACCAGTCAATAGGATATCTTTTGTTCTTATTCTGATTTTCTTGTTTATTTCATAACCTTTGAACCAGTTTTCAACCACCTCATTCAAAATAAAACCATAAAAACCTTCAAAACACTTTTGCAATAAATCGATGATGCCCTAGCTTACCGTCTCACAGTCAAGTGCAATTTTAGGGACTAACATATTTTGGCGCCATTGCCAGGGATGAAGCAACAAGGATATCTTCCCTGGGAGAATGACAACGATCATATCTGCTTATTGATGGTGAAAAAGAAGAGGGAAGATACATGACTACATATCTTTCACCATGGCGACTCCATTGTCTAAGGATTAATAGGCGACTACACTGGGGATCCAAGTATGGAATCCATTTTGTCTCAAGGGTTGTCGTTTTGTGACTTTTAATATGTGGTTGGTTTTCCAAACCCAATGATTAGCATAGATGAATGGGAAGGCTCCCTTTCTACATTTAAAGGAGAAGATTGGGAGGTACCGGCTAAAAATATGCTAGATTTCCATGAGTTTATTCGTGAACGTCAGATTGTGCACGAGGATTTTCATATCAAGCTTTTGAGATAATCATTGAAGGGAGTATCCCTGGACTAGTGCAAATCTTCAATTCTGCAAAAAAAGATTAATGCAAACATGGTGGTCTTCTTGTTCTTGATTCCTCATTGTGAGAGCATCATCCCAGTGTTAGTCTCTAATTTTTCTTTTGATTTAGTGAGAAACTCTAATCCTAAACCCTCCTTACCTGCACTTCATTGTTTGCTTTCGTTTAATTGTAATCTTTGTTTTCAGTTTGTTATGTTTCACATTTTAGATTTTTGAATAACTTCCTTAAGTTTGGGAGATTTAAGACATGGTTTTACAAGATGTGTCACTTCATATGCCTATTTGAATCTTGCAAATTCAAAATTCTACCAAGTCATTAATAGCGCTATTGGAATAAAATTATTCCCATAGTGCCAATATAATCATGCCATGATAAGTGCCAGCCACCCTGATTTTGTTATGATTACATAAATTGTGGACTCATAATCCACATGTGTCCCACGATATCTCTTGAATCATTCTACAGTTCGCACTGTTACACGAAGGGATCATTATGTACCTACAAAGACCATTTTCAAATCAGTCAATTTCCAAACATCATTATATGATCCTGTCACTCGTCGTTCTAATTTGTTGAATTATAAGCGCAGGTATTTTCCAGAAGAAACTGTTATATGCTAATGGTTGCAGGTTGTAAATTCAACTTTTGAACAGTGCCAAGTTGCAACATCATGTTATTAATATGGCACCTAAGAGAAGTGGGCAATTTGTTAGATTGGAACTCGAAGGCACTAAGTTTCTCGAAGAATATTTGTAGATGGCGCATAGGTTTAAAGATGATGGCCGGTTCAAATTCCTCACCACCTTCCAAGGTTATGAAAAACATGTATATATGGTGTTTCCACAAAACTTCGATGGTTTCAAAGTGGAGATCGATTTTTTTTTTATTCTACTGACAAAACAAACAATTGCCAAATCTTGCAGATTGGTAGTTGGAGGAGAATGATGGTGGAAAAAGGAACATGTAGTCACAAAATTTGTCAATCAATTTTTGCTACCAGATTGGATAAAGGGAGTCCCTCAAAGTTGGATTAGACAGGAATGTCACACTTATTTAATCATCATCCATAGGTATATCACCTGCGAAGGGAGATTTTCACTGATTTACATCTACCACATTAGGACATTAATGCATCTAAACAAAGATTATCCTTTAAATCTGCCTTACTTTCTACTCAAAAGCCTGGCAAAGATGTCAAAAAGGGTGCAGTCAAACCCTGCCACTGCAAAGAGTAGCCTGTTTCATCAAGTCTTAATTAAGACTCTGGTTTTTGCTGCTTTGAGGGAGGTACATAAACCCTAGAGCTGGTTGATCCAATTCTTGAATCCTGATCTACAACCCAACAAACAAAAAAGAGGCAAAGGGAAAAGGGTTGTTACACAGAAACAAAGTATTCTAGTTGATGAAACTCTTGTTAATAAGGAAATGTCTGATATCAGGGTGACAAGAACCAACAAAGGTAAGAGACCCAAACTGGATGCAGAGATTGAAACATTTTTTGATGCAAACATAAATATGGAAGTAGATATAGATGAACATTACAATGTAAATCCAATTAAACCCACAATCAAGCATAAACATAAATACCTCCATTACATAGGAAAGAAAAAGAAAATAAAAATGTGGGTAAGACAACATGGAAAGGAAAATAAATTGCTCAATATTATACAATACCTATAACAAGAGAAATCACCAGATCATCAAAAGTTGAAGTAGTGTTTTCTAATGACAAAGGCTATTATTCCACAGAACCAGAAAAGCTATAGGAAATACTCTGTTTTTTTTACCTATTTTAGTCTTTATCTTCAAGAGAGGTTGTAGAACATATGGAGATGAATTTGTTGAAGCCAAAATAGGTTTTTATTGGTAACATGTCCCTTCACAAAAACCTCTCTTGGGTTTTACACAACAATCACATTTTAATAGATTTAAATCTATCTTTAAGGCCTATTTTTCTGAAAAAGCTACAGGAAATATTTTGTTTTCTACCTGTTTTACTCTTTATCTTCAAGAGAGGTTGCAGAATAGATGAAGATGAATTTTTTGAAAACAAAAGAGGTTTTTTTTGGGAATAGGTCCCTTCACAAAAAACTCTCTCGGTTTTTACATAACAATCACAGTTTAAGATATTCAAATATATATTTGAGGCCTAATTTTCTGAGATTTCAGAATACATAATTTTTTGTTTTAGTCAGTACTTTTGGGAGCGGTTGAAGAACATATGGAGATGCATTTTTGGAAACCAAAAGATATTATTGTTTGGAACTAGAACCTTCACAAAAAAATCTCTCAGGTTTTACACAGATATCACCTTTTGGAATATACAGAGACATTGTTGGATCCTATTTTTTAGGAATTTGCCAGATTTATTTTCCTAAAAAATCTCATGGACAATAGTTGACCAACCACCTCATCAATTCGACTTGGAGATCAGATTTGATATTCTCCTTTATTATTTTAAACAATAAACTAAATATAGATGAGGAGGTTTTCAGATCCATTTCTTTTGGATCTTGATAATTATGTATTGTTTCTATATAATCTCTGT
>ML799204.1:108256-128311 GCA_009831015.1 Picea engelmannii | reverse complement strand
CTATTGTGTCATTATTGTAAATCCTTCAATCCTATCCCAAGTTGTTCTTAAGGGGGGATGTTAGGATATTTAGACACTTAGGAGTTAGTTAAGATCTACTTGGTCTAATATGTCGTTAGGTAAAACTGTGTTTCTTTAGTATGAATTAGTATGCATTTGTAGTTAGGCAATCCGACGGTCACGATATGTTCCTGACATAGAGTGATCCGACGGTTCATACTCTCCTCGATCTTAACGGCCATTGATCCATGGATTAACACTCGATTGGTCCATGATCTCTATTTAAAGAGCATGGAGGGTCATTTGTCGATGGTCGATTGTGAGAAACTCTCTTGTAAAATCTCTCTGTAATCTTTTTCTTTTCATTAATAAACTTCTCCAAGTGGCCGCGTCGGTTGGGGCCAGGGATGTTTCCCCGTAGGGGTTTTACCATGTGAAAACATCGGTGTGTTGATCTTTGATCTGGTTATATGAGTGTTTACTGGAGGTGTTCGTCCTCTGTTGGAATACTTGTGTTGTCGAACAGGTAGAGCCGAAGTCATTCCTTTGAGCATGCTATAGTTGGTGTCGCCTTAATGGCTGACAGGTTTATGGGGATCTAGATCCAATTTGGATTAGATAGCCCATTCAATGTAATTCATTATTATTAATGAGAGTTGGTGAGGATGGAGAGAAGCGCTCGAGGAGCCCCCTTTTGTAAATAGATCTTCTTTTTGTTTTTGTTTTTTTTAAAAAGGAGGGGGAAGAATAGAGAAAAGAGGGAGAAGAGAAGAAGATGTGACTCTATTACAGTCAAAGCTTGAGCACATTTGTAAAGAGGCATTTTATTAATACAAACAGAGAGCAGTTTTCCCTGCATGTTATTCTGGGTAATTGAATGAATGTCTTTATGTGATTATGATATGTTGTAGATGTATGTTTGTACACATTTGCAGGTTATAGACATAAATGTTTTTTCTATTGGGTTCTTTGATTCCAGGTATGGTTCTTTGTGGCTTCATGCAAGAGGTTGCATGATAGAACACTGCGGGTTTTGTAAGCCAGTGCATAGAGTGCACTTCTGAATTCTGCAGAATTTAGGCAGAGACGTGCCAGGAGGGTGCACCAGAGGAAATCTTGGACTCAAAGGAAAACCCCTAGGATCACTGAACATATTGAATGAGAGACTATGTATAGGAGAGCACAAAGAGGGAAAACAAAACGTCTGAGGTTTTGTAGAGCTCTTCCAGAGGGCATCGAGCGAGTGCAAGGAGTGCACAGGAGGAACTCTGTTTTGAGTTCAAGGAAGACAGAACCGCTGCAGGTTCTGTAGAGATCTTCCAAGAGGGCATTGGGTGAGTGCATATAACGCACTGAGAAGAACTCTCTTTCGAGTTCTGAGGAAAGGGGATTTTCGATTTTGAAGACAAATAGAGTTACTAAACACTCTCTGGGCTCTGCAAGGTGTGCATTGAGCAAAGGAACGCCAAGAGGGTGTGAAGCATTTCTTTTCAAGAAATAATTTGGATCTAAGATTGAGGAAATATCAGCAGCACAAGGAGTGTGCGAGGGTGGACTTATTCTAAGTCCCAAATCTCAGGAGGAACAGGGCCTTTGCACATAGAGCAATAGAAGAAAGGAGTAGAAGCTCGAGAAACCTTTCAAGGTTTCTAAGTTGACTAAGCTCAGGAGGGGAAGCATTTCTATAATGCAGATGTGACCCAAAGGAACTAGGCTTGCAAGGGAAGTATCAAAGGCCGAGACCTTTGAGCATCGAATTTATTCCAAGGGAAGGGAGGAGGCGCAAACTCAGGAGGAGGAGCACAACTGTCATTGGATCGAAACTGGGAGGAAAGATATGGACTATTGAATCTACGTCTAGGCACACAGGAGGAGACAGTGCAAGGAGGATAGATCTGAACCGTCAGATATAATGCCATTAATCGACAGCCATTGGATCAGGTGAAGGTGCAGGGGGTTTAACCCCTTGGATATCCACACATTGAAGAATCGGGGGTTGGAGGAGTAGAGGAGGTTGCACCCTATACTTGAAATCGTTGAAATTGCGAAATCACACCAGCCGTTGGATCTGGAGCGCAATGGCATGAGAGCCACTGGATCAAGGATACATGCACGTGATTTAGTCCCTAGGAGGTTCACAGAAGATCAGATCATGACCGTCATATCTCACATAAAGGACCGATAGCCATTGGATTCAGAAAGAGGATAACGTGGTTTAACCCTCGTAGAAGCAAAGGAGAGGACTCGACAAAATCCCAAAAGCATTGTGACCATCCACAGGAGGACACGTGGAAAGAGGTCAAGGTTTTAGGAAAATGCCCAAAATATTTCAAGCCGTTGATCCAGTTAGATCATGGTCGTTGGTAACAGAAGGACCTGGGCCATTGATCTCTCAATAGATAAATTTTGGTATTTCATGGACCGGGGATTCGAAAGGGAAAGGATGAATGCTTTCATTGCAATTCCCTGAATCATGAAATCCGGTAGCACTTTGACGTTAAGCGCATGGTCACAGAGTGGTGGTCACATGGACGGAGGTTTAAGGGAGGAGCCAAGGAACCGTTACACCCTTTCGAGGTTCAGCATTTTAGAATTTCTGAGGAAAAGGAGCCAGGGAACTTTGCGTTGAAAACCTCAAAGTCGTAAAATGTGAAAGGTTCCTATTTGGCTTGGCTCAAGGTCATAGCGACATGGTCGCTTGGAGGAGGTGAAGCTCGCACCTTGTGCTTGTTTTCACATGTGGGGTTTCCGAAGGACCTGTGGATCATTTGGGTTCCAGTGAGAACCCACTAAGTTTTTCCATCTTAGCACAGTTATGGAGATCAATCTTGCATGGATCTCGGCCTAAGGGTCGAGGGTCTGTGTCAAAGTGGTATCAAAGCCAATATTGTTATGTTTGCAGATTGCAGACAAAAGGAGAACTGTGAGGGGACAAAGTATGATACCGTCAAAGTGGTATCAGAGCTTGATTTTGTCTATATATTGCAGGTAGAGGGAGCCAGAGGAAAAGGAGGACAGAGTGTTGAATCTCTGTGATGATTGTTGCAAGGTGCGCAACAGTCAATAGACAGTCAAAAAGACTATAGGAAAGGCTAGAAGCACTCACAGTTGCAGAGTGACAACAACAAGTTTTCCAGGAGGGAAAACAGGAACAAGAATATGGTTACTGAAGGGCATGGACGTGGTGGAAAGAATAACCACTAGCAGTAGAGAAAAGATGAGATGGATGAAGAGCTCGTTGAGATAAGGGTAAGAATGGAAGATCTTCCACTGCGGATGTAGCAGGATGCAAAGCCGCATTGAGTATATGAATGGCCCATAAATAGAAGGGTAAAGTGGCCAGTTCAATAGTTATTGGCCCGAAGGTAGTGGAGACTGTTGAAGGAATGGATGAGGTGTATTAGAATCCTTGGTGACAGAGAAGGAGTGGTTCACACTTGTGAACCAGAGAGTGGGAGAAATCTCAGTGACGTTGAGAATGAGATGAGATCGCTGGAGGATCTCATAGACTGCCAAGTGGGCAACATAAAGTTCCCAATCTTCCAAGTGGGTAGGGAGAAGGAGATGAGACTGTTTGAAAGTCTCGGGAGCTCAAAAGTGAGTTCATGTCAGCAAGGAGTGTTGATGGAGATGGGATCAATTGATCTCATAGACTGCCAAGTGGGCAGCAGGAAAATCCCATACTGCCAAGTGGGCAAGGGAGAGCAGATGAACTTAGAGGTGAGTTCATATCAGCAAGAGGAGCTGACAGAGAAGGAAGGTCAGAAAAGTATTTTGATGATTTGGGGAATTCGAGTATTCCTACCAAATAGTCCCGAGGAGGCTAATACAAGAGTTGTGCATGAGGGTATAGTGCAACAAGAATCTAAGAAGGATGCCATGGGGCCAAATTATTTTAAGGTTAACTATGTCTGTGATGCAGGTATGAAAAAAAGGAATGACAACCATCAGAGACTGTCATGATGAGGGAGAAGATATCATAAGCTACCCAAGGAAAAGAAGAGGAGCACACAGTTAAGATGCTTACTCCATGGGAGAAGGAGTTATAAATGTTGGAGGATTGGTTAAACCATCCAGAGCCAGTCGATGAATTCCATGAGGAGACATTCATGGAGATTTCGAGAGAAGAGAATTTAGAGAAATTGCTCGAAAATTTCATCGAGGGAGCTGAACATATGATAACTACAGTGTCGAGGCATGCAGTAGAAGATGAAGGAGAATTCCATTCTAAGGAGTAGCTAGAGGAAGTTGGAATTCAACCAGCACAAGGATAAATGGAAGAAGAAATTATGTTAGAGCAGATGATTGAACAATAGATCAGTCAAGAAGATAAGACTATAGAGATGAATTTTGCAGTAGGGTGGCAAGTTGAGGCCATAGAGGAAGAATATAGTATGGGGGATCGGGATGATCTACCCATTTGTAAGGGAGAAGTGTAGCGAATAATTCTGCAAAAGTAAATCCATCCATGGGCGTAGCTAGATGAGGAGATTGAGAAGATTAGAAGGCTGATGTCGAGGTCAGCAGCGGAAACTACCAGTGAGGAGGATCTGAGCAGAGGAGAACCTTCCATAGCAGTAGGGTAACAGATGCAGTAGCAGTAGCGAAGCAGTGGAGAAGATGGACAAATCTAGAGAACTATTTGGGATCCAGGTGAATTTCAACAGCAGTGCTGGGAAGCTCATGAGAAGGAGCTCATGATTTTTGCAGCTGAGGAGTATCATGCAAGAGAATTTCTCCAACGTCATCAAGCACCAGCCAACCAAAACACCCAACACATGTTCAATGGAGAGGAGAGGCGCATCCCTCTCACTTTCAAATTTCAAATTTGAATTTAATGTATTAAATGTTTGTAAGACTGGTAGAGCCGAAGCCATGCCTTCGAGCATGTTGTAGTTGGTGTCACCTTAATGGATGATAGGTTTATGGGGATCTAGATCCAATTAGGATTAGAAGGCCCATTCAATGTAATTCATTGTAATTAATGAGAGTTGGTGAGGATGGAGGGAAGCGCTCGAGGAGCCCCCTTTTGTAAAGAGATCTTCTTTTTGTTTTTGTTTTTTTTTTAAAAGGAGGGGGAAGAATAGAGAAAAGAGGGAGAAGAGAATAAGTCGTGACTCTACTGCAGTTAGAGCTTGAGCACATTTGTAAAGAGGTATTTTATTAATACAAACAAAGAGAATTTTTCCCTGCATGTTATTCTGGGTAATTGAATGAATGTCTTTATGTGCTTATGATATGATGTAGATGTATGTTTGTACGCATTTGTAGGTTATAGACATAAATTTTTGGTCTGTTGGGTTCTTTGATTCCAATTCTGGTTCTTTGTGGCTTCATGTAAGAGGTTGCATGATAGAACACTGTGGGTTTTGTAAGCCAGTGCATAGAGTGCACTTCTGAATTCTTTGGAATTTAGGCAGAGACGTGCCAGGAGGGTGCACCAGAGGAAATCTTGGACTCGAAGGAAAACCCCTAGGATCGTTGAACATCCTGAAGGAGAAACTATGCAGAGGAGAGCACAGAGAGGGAAGACAGAACGTTTGAGGTTCTGTAGAGCTCTTCCAGGAGGGCATCGAGCGAGTGTAAGGAGTGCACATGAGGAACTCTGTTTCAAGTTCAGGAAGACAAAACTACTATAGGTTTTGTATAGATCTACCAAGAGGGAATTGGGTGAGTGCATAGAACACACTGAGAATAACTCTCTTTCAAGTTCTGAGGAAAGGGAACTGTCGAGTTTGAATACAACCAGAGTTACTGAACACTCTGTGAGCTCTGCAAGGTGTGCATTGAGCAAAGGAATGCCAAGAGGGCGTGAAGCATTTATTTTCAAGAAATAATTTTCATCTGAGATTGAGGAAATCTCAGCAGCACAAGGAATGTGCGAGGGTGGACTTATTCTAAGTCCTGAAGCTCAAGAGGAACAATGCCTTTTCACATAGAGAAACAAAAGAAAGGAGTAGAAGCTCGACAAACATTTCAAGGTTTCTGAGTTGACTAAGCTCAGGAGGGGAAGCATTTCTATAATGCACACAAGACCCAAAGGCTCTGGGCTCGCAAGGGAAGTATCGAAGGCTGAGGCCTTCGAGCGTCAAATTTATTCCAAGGGAAGGGAAGAGGTGAAATCTCAGGAGGAGGAGAACAACTACCATTGGATCGACACTGGGAGGAAAGATCTGGACTGTTGAATCTACGTCCAGGCACATAGGAGGAGAGAGAACAAGGAGGATAGATCTAAACCGTCAGATCTAATGCCAATACTCGAAAATCATTGGATCAGGTGAAGGTGAAGGGTGTTTAACTGCTTGGATATCCACACATTCAGGAATCGGGGGTTGCAGGAGCAGAGGAGGTTGTACCCCATACTTGCAATCGCGAAAATCGCGAAATCGTGCCAGCCATTGGATCTGGAGCGTAGTAGCCCTAGAGCCGCTGGATCAAGTATACATGCATGGGATTTATTCCCTAGGAGGTGCACAGAAGATCAGAGGGTGACCATCAGATCTCGCATAAAGGACCAATAGCCATCAGATATGGAAAAAGGAGAATGAGGTTTAACCCTCGTAGAAGCAAAGGAGAGGACTTGGAAAAATCCCGAAAGCATCATGAATGTCCAAAAGAGGACACGTGGAAAGCGAGCAAGGTTTCAGGAAAAGGCCCAAAATATTTTGAGCTGTCGATCCAGTTAGATCATGGTTGTCGGTTCCGGAAGGACCTGGGCCATTGATCTCTCAATAGAGAAATTTTGGTATTTCGTGGACCGAGGATTCGAAAGGGAAAGGAGGAACACTTTCATCTCAATTCCCTGAATCACGAAAGTCGATATTTCTTTGACGTTAAGCATGTAGTCACAGAGTGGTGGTCATGTGGATGGAGGTTTAATGGAGGAGCCAAGGAATCATTAAACCCTTTCGAGGTTCGACATTTCAAAAATTATGAGGACAAGGAGTCGGGGCACTTTGCGTTGAAAACCCTGAAGTCACGAAATGAAAAATGTGCCTATTTGGCTTGGCTCAAGGTCATAGTGACATGGTCGCTTGGAGGAGGTGAAGCTCGCACCTTGTGCTTGTTCGCATAGGTGGGGTTTCTAAAGGACTTGTGGATTGTTTGGTTTCTAGTGAGAACCTACTGAGCTGTTCCAGCTTAGCACAATTGTGGAGATCGATCCTATGTGGATCTTGGCCTGAGGGTCGGGGGTCTGCATCAATAAAGTTGCATAGTTTCGTAAGTTGCATAGTTGCATAAAGTTGCATAAGTTTCATAGTTTCGTAAAGTTGTATAAGTTGCATAGTTTCATGTTGCATAAAGTTGTGTAGTTGCATAAAGTTGCATAATTGCATAACTTGCATAGTTTCATAAGTTGCATAAGTTGCATAAGTTCCATAGTTACATAATTTGCATTGTTTCATAAGTTTCATAAAGTTGCATAAAGTTCACAAGAGCATTTCCCAAAGGAAATTTGTGTTGGCAAGAGGAGTGCCCAAAGGCAATCCGTGTTGGCAAGAGGAGCGCCCAACCAAAAAAACCTAAAGAGACAACAACATAGGTGTGTTGAAGGAAAATCTCCCTGCGGATAGGTAGATGTCCTCAAAGAGCTAGAATCTTAACTCTAAGATAGAAAGTGTTTATCATGGTCACTGACTTCCTTTTAGATCTAGGTGGACTAGTGTGTGAGGAGGAAGGATAAATGAAGTACCTTTTACCGGTGTTTGTCCCTGCATGCTCTAAATTGATCTCCAATCTTTCACTCTTTGATAAGCCTTGTAGACAAATAAAGTACAACCACTTCCTACTCTATCAAGATTAGTTCGAAATAGGTCTATATACTAAAAAGAAAAATTCATGTGAGATTGAACATGAATTAGAAAGAAACAAGCCAAGCAAATTATATTAATGAGGACAAAACATTGCTTACAGCCGTAGATGGATTGCAACAGTTCTGCCAAGTCCTCTTTGTCTAACCCTTGCTCAAAAGATCCATGATCTGAATGACGATAGCTTCACCAATTTCTTCCTATGAGATCATAGGTCTCTTGCTTCCAAATTATCTCTGTTCCAGCACCACTTTTAAGATCATAAGTTTGGTGTGATTCTCCCTTTCCACTCCTCTCTCACCATGAGAAAGCTTGCTTATATAGCCTTGGAGAGGCTCAACAACTTGAGATATCCTTGGGGAAGTTGAGGATTTTCCTCCTTCAGTTGAGGATCTGCCCTAAGATCATGGATGGACTAGGGACTTGAATCCAACTACTTTCCAAGAATGAAAGGATCCTTCCCCCATTCATCTCAACAACTTAACTACTACCCAGATTAGGTAGCACTCCCTCAAAAAGGCACTTAGAGTGCTATAACGCTCCCTGGTAGTGTATAGGGGAGAGCCAACACTCCTGAGGATAGGAGCGCTCCTACAAAAGGGTTGATGTAGCGCTCTAATGCTCCCTGATGGCTTTTGGGGGGGCACCAAAACTTCTGAGATAGTTATAAGGGAGCGCTCCCCTCCAAAAACTCAAATTCTTGGGTGTTTTAAGATGGAAAAATGTTCATAAGCTTGTTGAATCATTTCTCTTCTTCCAAAGCAAATGTTTGAGGTGTTTCAAGTGTCCTTCTCATGTCATTATAGGCATGACATAGGCATCATGGAAGTATTCTTTCTTTGACACTTGTGACACTTGTGAGTAAACTGCGACACTTGCGACCTTTGTAATGACGACACTTGTGACACTATCAAAGTGAGTATTTTCGATCTGTAATAGATTGCCCCCCAAAGTATGAAGTTAGAAGACAGGAACTGATAACTAAAATGATTTGTAGACTTTCAAGCAAGGGTATAGACACAGAGAACCTGACAAAAGCTACACACAAACATCCGACAAATATTATGACATGTTTCAAACCCAAGGTAGGCATACCTATGCTTGGGCGATCAAGACTTGCAAGATATGGCTGCCATAAAATACACTGCGGATCCATAATTGCATTGATAAAAAGGTATAGCCACTGAAAATACACTTTGGATCTATACTCTCATGACCTGAACTAATTGTAGCCATGAAGAATACACAGTGGATATACGATATGACAAGACATAGCCATGACCAATACAAAGTGGATCTATGTCACAGTATATGTGTCATTGTTCAAAAGAAACTCCTTCGCAACCTGGGCAAAGTACGTATCAGAGTGATGGCTCAACCCAGGGTCTTCCTACCTATCCCGATGTAGTATGAATCTAACCATGTGAATAGATGTCCTGATGTCGAACATGGAAGAAACGACTTGATTACCGGTCAATGATGAAAATCGTTAACAAGCATGAGGGAGATCACCATTAATGTCAATGATTCCCAAGGTACTCTAGTACATTCCAACGAATGTGAATGGATGAGCTGGAGTCGAACATCCGTGGAATCATCCGATCAGAGGTCAATGATTTAAACCCGTTGTTGGATGTGAGGAGGCCTGCCATTGAGGCATGTAGGTCCCAAAGTACTAACTGGTTTCTAAGTCTAATTCATGGATAATGTGTTGAAGTCGACAGGAATAGGCTTGTCGAAGGAGGGCCTTGATGTATCCCCCATCAACGACACGAAACATACATAGAGATGTAATTGGTAGATCAAATGAACATGGGCTGACATGGGCATTGAGACAAGATATTTGTTATGGATGACTCTCGAGGTGGATACTTCCCTTGAAAATTGAGGCACAACAGCAGAAACATGACATGGACCAAAACTTGATGATGTAGTGGATGTTGTGACTTACGTCACATGACCCAGAGGAGTGAAAGAAACTCAAAGGATTGGCTCAGTGCAGAGGTTCAACAAATTATAATGTGCGCAAAGACAAAGTGCCATGTTCAAGGGCGACTCTAAGAGTCACTTGGTGATGTTCTCAAAAACTGCTTGGCTTATTTCCTTCAATTTTTCCCCCATCCAGATAGATGAGTACATATTTTTAATTTAACGAGCTTGAGGAGGAAAACACATGCTCGATAAAACTCACCTTCGGTCAGTTCCTCTTCCTTTGTTTAATGAACTGGAAGAAGTAAGGGTTCGATCACATATGGGCCTGTCAATGTTTGTTTTAGCGAGTCGAAAGACAGAGAACTCGAAGGTTTTTCATGATTATAGAGTCTAGAAAAACACTTAAAAGAGAACTCTCTCAGTTCCTTTTTCGTATAGTTAGTCTCAGGAGGCCGAAAAAGAGATAAACTACCACTCGAAAGATGCCCTTTTGAACCTTTTAATGAGTGTGAAAGGAAGCAAGATCACTCGATGATCTTTTCATGTTTAGAGAGTTTGAAAAGAGTTTAAAGGTGACTCCAGGGGGTTCCTTTTTCGTGTGTCCATACAGGTCCGAAAAAGAGATAAACGTCTACCCGGATGCATTCTCATGTATTTAAGAGCACAAGAAAGAACAAAGACTAATCTCAGTATGCCCCCATCATGAAAGCTAGTGGCTTAACTCCAGAATGATCAACAAAGGCTGGAGACATGCCCTCCAAGCTTCGATTCATTCACCGGCTCTGAGGTCATCACCAATTTCTCTAGTAGATGAGAAAAAGGAGAAGGGTTGATGAAAAGAAGGTTCAAGAGAGGTGACTATTTCATTTTTTAATGAGCTTGACATAGGAAAAGAACTATGCTCAAGACCTCTATTTCATTTTTTAAACGAGCTTGCCACAGAGAAGAGAAACTATGCTAGTGGTTGCTTCTTGATCATGGCTTCCGAGAGGATAACGCTCTGGAAGGATACTATGTCAAGGGACAAAACTCAGTCATGGATTCCAAGAGATCTTTGCTGGATGGAAGACAATCACTCTGGAAGGAACACATGTCGAGGGTCATGACAGGGGTAAGGAGATCGAGCTCCAATAACCCTACCTAAGAGATCACCATGTCAACTACCAGATCCAAATCATTGGAAGTTGAGGTCATGGGAGACAACGCCACATAATTGATATGTGGTGGGGGCGATACTGTCTACATATAAGAACCACTTAGGGAGGTAACCCAGTCGGGGCCAATGAATGAAAGTTGATCAATAGTCATAATTATTCCATCATGACGGAAATATATCACACAGAAATGGGTGGATACAAGAGCTTTCATAGCATAGACATAATCCCGCCCAAGGAGTAAAGAAAAATCCAAGGGGTCTCGGACTACCATGACATTGATAAAAATAGTTTTCCCTTCCAAAGTTACAGGAAACTGAGGAAGGATCCCTAACGGTTAACTATTTCTTCTGTTAAAAGCTAACAGATTCTGTGTAACCGGTGCAAGATGCGGACAACCCAAAGCATACCAAGCAGCAGAAGACAAAATACTAACGAATGCACCTTCATCTATCAGTGTTTGAGGAACGTCCCGACCACAAAATTGTATTGTAATCTGGAAAGGAATGTGAGAGGGAAGATGAGGTCTAGTTAGAACACCCCAATCAAAAAGGATGGCCTCATTACTTGGAGGGAGTTTTGCAGGAGAAGGAGGAATGCCCCCCAGTATGGTAGAGTCTATATTAACGAGAAAAACATGGGAAGTATCGGGTTTACTCTCTAGAAGGAGAGTAGGATCGAACGATGATTGGATCGGATCAACCAATGGTGGACTTGGATAGACCACTTTGGCACTCTTCATAGGAAGAGTGGGACTGACCGAGGAAGGGACTGGATCAATCACTTTTACATTCCTCAATGGAGGAATGGGATCGATCGATGGTGAAACTGGATCAACCACTTTGGCACTCTTCAGAGGAAGAGTGGGACTGACCGAGGAAGGGAATGGATCAGTCACTTTGAAATTCCTCAATGGAGGAATGGGATCAACCAATGGTGAAACTGGATCGACCACTTTGGCACTCTTCAAAGGAAGAGTGGGACTGACCGAGGAAGGGACTGGATCAGTCACTTTGGCACTCATCAAAGGAGGAGTGGGATTGACCAATGGCAGAACCGAATCAACCACTTTGGTGTGATTCTTTTGATTAAGAGTGGGGCTGATCGATGACGGAACTGGGTCAGCTACTTGGGTTCGTGATTCAATTGAGTAGGAAACTAGATTGACCACCTGATCAACCGGACTGACCGAGGATGGAATTGGATTGACCAATCCATCAACCAACGATGGGTTGGAGGAAAGCTTACGATAACCTTTTGGAAGTTGAAGTCTTTCCAAAAGAGAAGAAGCCTCGTCCATGCGAGGACAAAGGTGAGAGTAATGATTACCTTTACATAAAATGCAAGGGAACTTGACAGTTTGCTTCTTCTTACCAACCTGAACATCACTAGTTGACGGAGTATCATCGACATGACCGACAGAGGGCGATGACGTGGAGGACCACATTTCTAAGACCTGGGTAAGACTGGGGCAATCCCTCAGAAAGTGGTCACCCTTACAATGGCTGCAAGAGAATTTGGGTTTTGGATTCTTCATTTTAATCTTATTGACCTCATCAACACTCCCAGTACTATTAACAACAACTGGTTTCTTAGAGCCATCATCTAATGTTGTTGGGGCCTTTGTCCTTTTCGGGTTCTTCCTCTTCTTCTCTTTTCGTTTCTTCTTCTTCTGATCAACCTGGCTACTTTCTTTAGAGATTTCACTAGGGAAAGAATGAGAAATGGAAGGAGACTTGATGAACGAAGAAGGTGAAAAGTCGACATGAGGTTGATGTGTGGGTGGTGTATTGACATCCAAAGTATTAGGTGCAACTGAAACATTGGGAGGATTCAAGATCACAAGAGTGGGGAACAACCAAACTGGTAATCCAATAATGAGTCCTGGAAGACTCAGTGTGGAAACATATGGAGGAACAAAGTTTCCAAATGAAGGAAAGGTATAAGTTTCCCCAGGAGAGGGGGTTCCTCCATTGGTACTCCCGGGATTCGATGCCATTAACATTGACTCAACCTAAGGTCCACTAAGTAAAAAAAACAACACACGCTATGAATCTGAGAAGCAATCAATCAAACAAACCTTCCTACGATGAAACCACTAGTTGGTGATGAAATCCAGCGTCATGATATCAAAATAAGAAGGGGTGGGGATAGAGCGGGTGGATCAGTTACGTTGGTGACCTGCTTAATGGACTTACGCCTTGGTGCAAGATTCCATGCAGTAATTATGGATTTACCCTCCAAGGAGCCCGAGTGAGTTTGACCAACGTTTGTTCCAGGTACAGTGAGACTTCCCTTCACCGTCACCTTGTGTGAGACCCTAAAGATTGTGGCTACTAAGGTCACAAAATCATAGTCAGCCTCTGGGCGGGTATAGTCGAAAGTCCAGTCGGAACATATGGGCAGGATAACAAGTCTGAAATCAACTTGAAAGGATCCCACACATAATCGTGGGTATACCTTCCAGTGACCCCTAATATATGATCCGACCACTACAAACGGTTGGGCCACGGAGGGATAATCTCCGTAACTCACCCGAATGCGACCTCGTGCATAACCCCTGTGTGAGAGGGGGATCCCAACAAGCCAATACGACAATTGGATTTAACTCTCCCTACCGCAAGATGCTAAGTTTGTTTGATAGCTTTGGAAAGTTATCCTTTCAACCTATTTCAAAGCCCTACACCTTAAACTAATGTAGGTTTTCTAATAAAGATGTAAAAAGTCTCATAAATTTTAGTTAAGCATTGATTTTAATGGTTGTTGTTTACTCAGAGGGTGTACGAAAGTGAAACTGATCGATTGATGACTCAATTCCCAAAAATATGCATGAAATATGATAAGCAATCATTTCTTTTCAATGAATACCTATTTAAGGGAAAGAGGAAGAGTCATTTTCACTATCAAACACTTGATAAGGAATGCCCTCAATCAATTTTGTTCTCAATCAAATCCAATATGATGCTACAACAATTCAGAAATGCAAACTAATATGCAAACTAATCATTAAGATATACTTTTGTCATTTGTATGCAAATGATAATCAATTCAATGCAAACTTTCTCCTTCCAACTACCCTTTCAGATCAAGGAGATTCAGACAAGAATATGCATATTTTGCACAAACAACACACCCTTTTTTTGCGATCAAACAAGAGAAAGAAAACCAAAAAAGAAAAAGGAAGGAGAAAGAGATTGGATCAGATGACCTCAAAGAACCAAATGAGAAGAGTTACAGACTTCTGATGTCCTTTACTAGAGTTCCCGCTCAGTCGAATAGGAGAGAAGAAAGTAGGGGATCGATTTCAAGATCTCAACAGCAAAGACTCAAAAATAATGAAGAAGGGAATAAAATATGAACACAAAGATGTTTACTTATTAGGAGGAATCATTTCAAAGGCCAAAAGAAGAATCATTGAGTCACAAAGCAGCTCAGTAAGTGAAGAAACAGGGTCTGGACCTCCAAAAAATGTAATTTTTGAAGAGATTTTGTGCAAAAAGGGGTTGGCACTCTGGTATTAGGGACACTAGAGCATTATAACACTCTTTCCAACACCTTCAGGGAGTGTTGGCGCTCTGATAACATGGCCAGGGGGGCACCAGGCTGAAAAAACTCACAAAAAAGTCCAAAAACCCAAAATTTTGATCAAATTTCGACAGTCAAGCTGAATGTGATGGGGTAAAGAGTCAATCAACAAATGAAATCAGATATGAAGGGGTGGACAAGGTCAGAGAAAACAAAAGGTAAGACAAGGTCTATGAGGAAATAAAAAACTAAGAAAGTTCTGATTCTCCCCAGTGGAGTCGCCAATTTCTGTTGAAGGAAAATCTCTCTGCGGACAGGTAGATCTCCTCAAAGAGCTAGACTCTTAACTCTAAGACAGAAAGTGCTTATCATGGTCATTGACTTCCTTTTATATCTAGGTGGACTAGTGTGTGAGGAGGAATGATAAATGAAGTACCTTTTACCGATTTTTGTCCCTGCACGCTTTGAATTGAGTTCCAATCTTTCGCTCTTCGATAAGCCCTGTAGACAAACAAAGTACGACCACTTCCTACTCTATAAAGATTAGTCCGAAATAGGTCTATCTACTAAAGAGACAAATTCATGTGAGATTGAACATGAATTAGAAATAAATAGGCGAAGCAAATTATATTAATGAGGATGAAACATTTCTTACAACCATAGATGGATTGCAATAGTTCTGTGAAGTCCTCTTTGTCTAACCCTTGCTCAAAAGATCCACGATCTGAATGATGATAGCTTCACCAATTGATCCTTATGAGATCATAGGTCTCTTGATTATCTATGTTCTAGCACCACTTATAAGATCATAAGTTTGGTGTGATTCTCCCTTTCCACTCCTCTTTCACCATGATAAAGCTTGCTTATATAGCCTTGGAGAGGCTCAACAACTTGAGATATCCTTGGGGAAGTTTAAGATTTGCGTCCTTCAGTTGAGGATCTACCCTAAGACCATGGTTGGACTAGGGATTCAAATCGAACTGCCTTCCAAGAATGAAAGGATCCTTCCCCCATTCATCTCAACAACTTAACTACTACCTAGAATAGGTAGCACTCCCTCAAAAGGGCACTCAGAGCGCTATAACGCTCCCTAGTAGTGTATAGGGGAGCACCAACACTCCCGAGGATAGGAGCACTCCTGCAAAAGGGTTGATGCAGTGCTATAAGGCTCCCTGATGGCTTATGGGGGGGGTGCCAACACTCCTAAGATAGTTATAAAGGAGCGCTCCCCTCCAAAAACTCAGTTTCTTGGGTGTTTTCAGATGGAAAAAGGTTCATAAGCTTGTTGAATCATTTATCTTATTCCAAAGAAAATGTTTGAGGTGTTTCAAGGGTCCTTCTCATGTCATTATAGGCACGACATAGGCATCATGGCAGTATGCTTTCTTTGACACTTGCGACACTTGTGAGCAAAGTGAGACACTTGCGACCTTTGTAATGATGACACTTGAGACACTATCAAAGTGAGTATTTTCGATGTGTAACAGGGTGCAGTGGGAAAAAACCTTGGGGTTTCCAGAAAGCAAGGCAAACTTGGGGTTTCTAGAGGCAATGCAAGGCAAGTTGGAAAGAGGGGCGCCCAAAGGCAATCCGAGTAATCAAGAGGAGTGCCGAACCAACAAAACCGAGGAGCTAGCGACACAACTCACATATGGGAATAAACTTGGGATTTCCCAAAGCCAATGAAAATGTGGGATTTCGCTACGGTGCACCAAGGCGAGTTGAAAATATAGGCTCTCGAAGGGATGGAAAGAGGGAGAGCCCACATAAATGAAGGAAGTCCAAATGAAAGGCAGGAGGAGTTGGTAAATGGGGGGGGCGAAAGGCTAGGCAAAGAGAGTTGGCAAGATGGGTAACCACATGAGGAAACGTGCAGAAAAGAAGGCAGTGCGCGCAAAGGCGGGGCACTGTTATTTCACAAGATGTGTGCCCGACCAACAAAACCGAAGATTCAACGACACAACTCATGTGGGAAAACAATTGGGGTTTCCAGAAGGCATGGAAGGCTGAGTTGGCTCTATTCTTTCCTTTCCCAGAAACTCGTAATTACATGAATGTTTTTGTCAACTTTAGAAGGTGGTGTATGTTATTTAATGAGAAAGGAATTAAATCTTAATCAATTGTAACTAAAAATGAGCCCAAAAACCACACACATAGGAGCCACATAAGTAATTAAATGACATGTCCATTTTGAAAGGATGTAGTCTAAATGATCTATATTTTGGAATCCGACGAGAAATTGTTGGATTTGCAAATTTGAGTGGTTAAGTTTATATAATCTGAGTTTCCTAGAGTTTTTTCATCATGTTGAATCCAGTTATACATTTAAAAATACAATTTTTGAAAGTTTCAAAAATCAGGAGGAGAGAGTTTCATGCTTGATATCCATGCCAATTTTGGTGTGTAATTTTTATATGATTTTTGAGCACAAATATAGTCAAGTATTCTTCATACATTTTGTTGTTCCTGCTTCTTTTCTGGAAGAATTCGACAATATCAACACATCTTCCACCAAATTTCCCACCTCTTTTCATTCAAATTCAAAGCGTTGACTCATATTGAATTCAATGTCTGATCCATAAAGCCTCATCCATGTCTCCAATTATGTCAAATACTTCCATTTAAAATTACCTCAACTCCCATGGAGTCAAACTCATCACCATTTGCATTGATTTATAATTGTGTACATATCATTGTTAAGTTTTGGTATCTTGGGAAGTGGTCCCCTAGTGTTATTGATCTGCCTAACAATGAAGAGGGGAAAGTACCAATCCCTCACTTTAATTTATGTTATAAATTCAAAGTGACTTTATGAGATCATTAATCATAAAGTGAATTTATTAACATAAAGTGACTTATGGAACTTAAGTAAAGGAGAAGATGACACAAACTTCAAGGCAAAGTTGGCTCATATTTCAAGGAGTATTTTGCTGCTAAATTTGAGATAAGTTTGGTTGGACAAAACTTGTCATCTCTGTTGTGATATTTTTTCTTCAAGCTCCATATTATATTTACTCTTCACTAGTTTTCCCCATGGGGTTTTTTCTAGGGTCACGTTGACCAAAAATTACATGTGTTAAATTCTTGTGGTTTGCATATTTCAATATCAACATGTAAGTGCAAAATATCTAGAGGTGTATTTCATGTTTTATTGGTTGTAAGAAGAAGTGAATGGACAAAAAATGTTTCCTAATCTAACCTTCCAAACAACAACATTAAAAGAGCCTGAAATATGTTCTAAATCTAGCCTTAAACTTAGCAGAGAAATCAGAATTGTTAGTGACAATGAACATACCTTTAAACAATCCTATATCAGTCACAAAAAGCAGACCTATTGTGGCTTCCCTTTAGACCTCAGAAAATCTTCAATCATTTCTATGTTCCTTCTTGTAATTGTGATTGTTCCCCCTCTCAAGCACCCCAACAATAATTCTACCAAAAAAATTTAGGAGCTTAGTAGGAAAAGAAAGTCAAGCAATACAATCCATCGTAATTCAAAGTTTTTAAGAACTTGTGAGGGATGTTCAACACAAACAATTAGGTGAAAGAATCTAATTTATAATCATGTAAGTAACTTGGAACCAAATTATTCTTCAATCAAAGGTTCTAAGTGATTTATAGAGAGTCAATTTGTTGGAATAAAGGATTGAAAAAGTAGAAACAAATGAGGCTTATGGAGGTAAATCTTTGCTAGACCCTGGGAGACAAATTTCTACTAGACCATGGGAGATGTATTAGCTCACAAATGTCAACAAAGGAGAAAATAAAACTCAACATAGAAGACAATGAATTTTTTTTTTCCTCTTGCTAGAGTGAGCCACTGACAATGTGGAACAAAAAATCGCTTCTAGAGGAAAATTACTATTAGATCCTTCTATTGTTTGTGTTTATAAATGTCAACAAAGTGTAATTCCACCTCCATACAAAGGATGGTGGGTAAAAGAGAACAAGTGTAAATATTATGAGTATATGGTTACAATAGGAATCTATAGACTCACCCAAGATCAAGCCAAAAATATCAAAGTCTTACAAGGTGCAAGGTCAGACCATTGGCCCATCTCACTACAATGGGATAACAAAGGAACACCAAAATATAGCATCCAAATTTGAGCAATTATGGTTTTCACACAACAACTTTCAAGCAAGAATTTTTGAATGGTGGAATGAGGGAGGAAACATCCAAGGAACTAAAATGTAAATTCTTTAGTAAAAAATAAAGTATCTCAAAACAAAACACAAAAAATGGAATGCAAAGGAATTCAAAAATATTTTCTAAAATAAATGGCATATTAAGAAGCAAATGGCCATCCTATAGAGACAAATCATGAAGGAGGGCATGTCAAAGGAGGGCATCCCTTCATCAATCATCACTATAAGAAGGAATTTACATAATTTATTTTTAGGAAGAATGCCTCTCAAAGCATAAATATATAGTAAGATGGCTCACAAATGGTGACAAGAACATGCATTTCTTCCATCGCACCACCATGAATAGGTGGAACTAGAATAAAATTTTCTTCCTAATAGATGCACAAGGAAACATAGTAGACGACCACATAGATATAGAAAAAGAGCTCATGAACTACTTTAGTGACCTTCTCATTGAACTTGTTGAGGATAAAAGGCATCCACTAACTATACCACCAACATATACCCAATATGGTCTTTGAGGAGCATAATTCTTTCCTCATGAACAATATATCACCATTATAAGTGGAACTTAGAATTGTTAAATACATGGTTGGAGGTAAAGTATGAGGACCATACAACTTTGCAACCGACTTCTTTCATTCTTTATAACACACAATAGATAAATAGGTTTGTAAAGTGGTGGAAGACTCAAGAAGATATGGATGAGTCCTCAAAGATCTTAATGCCACTTGTATAACACTTTCCCTCAAAGAAAGTGAAGCAACCTTTGCATACAAATTAAGTCCCATCTCTCTATATTGCAACATCATCTATAAGATCATCATCAAGGTATTTGACAACTAATTGAATTCCATCCTGAATACGATCATCTCCTAAGGGCAGGGAGGATAAATGAAAGTAGGAAAATGAATAATTATAAATCGATGTGTGTTATGAGGTGGCCAACAAGGAAAAATGTGGTATTCAATTCTCGATTTAGGGCTTTAAAATGTTAGAAAAAATTACCTGATTTGATGACATTGTTGGCCTCCTCTGTCGACGTTAGGGCTGGCTGGCTTCCTCTATGACGCTAGGGATAGTTGGTCTCCTCTAGAAATGCTCCTCTGTCGCTCTCAACCTCCTCTATCGCTCTTGGCCTCCTAGCTCGCTCTCGGCCTCCTCTATCACTCTCTGTCGATGGAGAGCTCAAATGCAGTGAGGGTCGACCTCCTAGCTCTCTCTCTGTCGATCTAGCTCGCTCTAGGTCTCCTCTCAGCCTCCTCCATCGCTCTCTGTCGATCTCAAATGTGGTTAGGAGTATAGGCGCGGGTCGAGGTAGCTCGCTCTTTGTCCTAGCTCAAATGTGTTTTGGTGCATTTTGGTTTGGAGATCAGAAGCGAAGGACATATGTTTTAATTTTGGCATATGCATTTTTTTTTAATTTTTTTTTTTATGTTTTATTATATTTTGTTTTTTATTTAATATATATATATATATATATA
>ML799204.1:94821-104871 GCA_009831015.1 Picea engelmannii | reverse complement strand
TAATGATTGTAACCATTGGATTCCTAGTACAACATCTGCACCACCCATGGGTATAGAAATCATTGGACTATTCATTACATATTCCCCCATAGTAAGATTTATCTTATTGCATTTTCCTGAGTAATTGATAGTTCCTCCATCTGTAATCATTACTTGAAACGCTGGTGCTGGATATACAAAGAAATTGAGAGCTTTGGCTAATTTATAGTGAATGAAATTATGAGTACTACCATAATCAATTAGGACTATTACCTTTTTCTTTTTGATGTATCCTTTGATCTTGAGTATTTGAGGAGTGTTAATTATAGACAATTCATTACATGATATACTTACCTCATGTATTTGCTAAGTACATAAATAATTTTTTTTATGTTGTTGTCAAAGTTCTCTGGGAGAGATAAAGGTAGAACATACTGTAACAAAATTTTTTTTATTATTTGTTTCCAAAAAATGTGTACCAATAAGAAAATATATTATAACCTACTAATTACCTTAATGAATGTATGCCAGTCATTTGTTTTAACCCCGCCAATCATTTATTGTGTTAGTGCTTAGTGGGTTAGGATTTAGTGTCTTAGTTGTCACCCATTTAGTGGTTAGTGGGATAATTTCCATCCATGGTTAATGGGTTAGGGTTATGTGTTAGTGGGTTAGTATCTTTAGGGTTAGTGAGTTAGGTATTAGGGGGTTAGTGCATTAGGGGATCAAGGATTAGTGGGTTATGGGTTAGTGGATAATGTCTTGGGGATTAGAAGTCAAAGAGTCACATGTTAGTGTGTTAGGGATTAGGAGTTAGTGGTTATAGGTATAATTAGGTTAATGGTTAGTGGGTTAGACATTAGAGTGTTTTTTTTAGAACTAGAGGAATTTGTAATTTCCCTGGATAATTACCTAGGCGAGACACAAGTTCAAATCTAGCTATCTTCCACTATAAACCCTAGAATAGTGCCAACAACTTGCAATCCAATTCCTAGCAATAAAATTATGACATAACAAGAGTCAAGAAGTTCAAAGACACATGCGCAAGGGGGTCCCACTCCTGGGGGGCATCTACCCTTCTAGCCTTATCACAACAAGCCAAAATATCATTTTGGATTTGAACCTGGGTAAGGAGAGTGAGAGAACATGATGCAGGAGCATCGTCGACTCATCAAGTGAGCCAGCACGAGAGCGGAAGACAGCTAGATAAGCCATCACAAAATTTGAAAATGCTTTGGGACTGTTGCGCAAATCTTAAGTGAGTCATTTAAGATAAGGCGCACTTGTATATTGTAATGGACCTTGAGCATTTAAGCTCTCATCCTTAGGTAGATAGATGACATTTAATCTAGTTAATGCTGGTAGATAGGATTTTAATTCATAGACTAGACAGCTTAGGAAGCAGGAGGGAAAACAGATATAAACACCCTCATTGTACATTGTAATATTATACATTCAAAAGCAGGAAGAGGAAGAGCAAGCAGAGAGCTATTTAAGAACACCCATGTACATACATTTGAATTAATAGAAGAGTTCTGACTCAAATTCATGGTTCGTGTTGTTCTCTGTGTATTTGATGTTGATATGCTCATGAATGTTTGTTTCCTGTCATACATTTGCTTTTATATGCTGTGTATGTGATTTCATGTATGAATTGATGTCAGAGAGGGAGATGGAATGATTTTCAATTGTTTCTCTATTTGAGCCAGAGAATTCCTGCAAGGAGTGCAGTCGAATCGTCCGCAAGGAGTGCATTGACAGAAGGGTTCAAATAGACATAACTTTTGTTCTCATTTCCTCGAAGGTACAATTAGGTACAGGTTCATGCAAGGAGTGTGCAGGCCAGACAAAAGCCTTAGGGTTGCGAACCTGAGTAAAACCTTGGAAGACTGTTGTTGCATGTGTGCACAGAGTCAAATGGATTCAACACTTAGGCGTGGTTGAATATTTTCCGCCAGGAGTGCATGCAAGGGGGTTTTCTTTCTGAATACCAAAGCCATGGGAAAATATCAGGAAGGATAGGCCTTCAAGTTTGTCGAAGGGAAGCACAGACAAGTTGTGCCTGGAAGACTTGCAAGAAGCGCCGCGAGTTACACGCAAGTGGACAGGTTCCGCAGAGGAACACTTAGTCATTCGGGGGATCAGGAAAGGGAGAATGGATGTTCGAAATCCTTTGGGGAGATTTCATGAAATTCTGAGGGCCATTAGATCTCACAGAGGTACAAGGAGGTTACGGTGAGAACGTGCAAAGGTTTACAGTTCAGGTGGGGCAGAGTCGTCGATCCGAGTCACAAGGACCATCAGATCTACACATGATATTGGGTATCGGGGATTCGCGAGTCGAAGCTCCAAGTTGTTGCATCAAGATTTGTGATATCGCGATCCACGATATCCCGATGATCTTGAACCATCCATCAGTGGGGACGCGTGTCAGAATATCCAAAGGAAGTCGGGGTTCGGAGAATCGGGGGTTTCGAGAACAAAGAAATCTTGTCGCTTGGAGTCACGATCTGCGATATCCCGACGGTGACGTAAGCAGTGTGGGAACACCAAAGTCAGAGTGGAAGACAGGTGGCATAGTATCGGGGATCGGGAAAAGGCAAGACCCGAAACCTTTGGCATCAGGATTCGTGATCCCGTGAAGTTTGAAATCCCGATAAGGTGACGGGACCGTTGAATAGTCAAACCGCATGTGCGTCGGAGTATTGGCACATCGAGGTTCGGAGTTCAGAAATTCCATTTGTTGATGTAGAAAGTAGCGAGTTCACGATAGGGAGAACTCCGATAGAAAGGGAAAAAGTCAAAGTTGACTCGCGTCAGAGTTCGAGGAATCATGAGGCACAAAACACGCGACCAAAGAATTCGCAAAATCACGAATTCTGATTTCCTGACCGTTACGGGAGATCTTTATAGAAGAGTTGATGTGGGTAAGGAAAATTCCCAATAGGGAATTAGAATAACATTTGATTTCTTCGCGCCGTGTGAAGAAGAAGATCCTGTGAGCGGGTGTGCCTATGGGTGCGGCTTCGTCAAGAGTGGTATCAGAGCGAGAAAGTTTCTTTGCTTTCTGTAGCAGAGGAGAAGAGAATTCACCATGATGCCAAGGAGAGAAAGACAGTCACCTGATCTAGAGGATAGAGAGGTGCGAAGAAGAGGCACGCAGGTAACAAATCCAGAAATGGAGAGACAGATGCATGATCTCCGAGCAAGACTCGAAGACATGGAGACAACGCAAAGACGCACAGCCAGTGCAGGGGATATCAACGATTCTGATAGCGAAATAGAGGTTGAACGCGAAGATGAAGTTGCAACCGAGGATGCAGTAAACGAGCGTCTAATTAAAGCTATTTCCATGATGGGTGCAAATCCGAAGATGGACATTCCAGTCTATGAGGGAAATATGGATGTAGAAGAGCTTCTAGATTAGATCCGAGCTCTTGACACCTACTTCGATTATGAATATGTCAAAGAGGATAAGAAGGTCAGACATGTTGTCACACGCCTGAAAGGACATGCATCATTGTGGTGGGACGAGCTACAAGCAGATAGAAGCTGCAAAGGAAAGCAGAAGATCAAGAGTTGGGATCAAATGATTGCAAAGATGAAGGAAAAGTTCATCCCAAGAGACTATCAAATCACTCTGTTCAGGAGGATGCAAAACCTGAGACATAAGCTGATGACAGTGAAAGAATACATGGAGGAATTCTATCGACTGAACATCAGGGCTGGTCATCGGGAGAGTGATGATGAGAAAGTTTCCAGGTATATGAATGGAATGAGATACGATATCCATGACAAGATGAGCATGGTTACCATCAGGATGGTGGACGATGCTTATCAGATGGCTCTAAAAGATGAGGAAAAGATGAGCCGTAAACAAGGTCAGAGGGGCCGAGGCATAAGTCATCCCAGAGGTAAGGCAGTTTCCCAAGACAAATATCAGAAGCCCAAGGAGGAATGGAAGAAATCTCAGGGAAAAGTTGAGAGAGGTGGGACCCCACATCGAGGGCCATACATTGAACAGAGAGGGAAGCATACAGAGAAGAGCGGAGGATATGCTGACAACAACACTTTTCCTCATACTAGAGGAAGAGGAAGAGGAAGAGGTGGAGTCATCACATGTTTCACATGTGGAAAAAATGGGCACAAGTCATTTGAGTGTCTAGAGAAAAAGAAGGACACTGGAGAAGCTCACATCACCGAAGCACAGAAGTGGGATGTTGAGGCAGAAGATGCAGAAGGTGGAAGGTCATTGATGATGCGAAAAGTCCTTTTGAAACTCGAGAAAGAGGTGGAGAGTTCAGTTCAAAGAACTAGACTTTTCAGAACAGATTGCAAGACCAAGGATAGGGTATGCAAGGTTATCGTAGACAGCGGTAGCACGGATAATATCGTTTCAACCAAGATGGTGGAAAAGCTGGAGCTGGAGACAACTGATCACCCGAGTCCATACAAGGTTTCATGGCTACAAAAAGGACACCAGGTAACCGTTACCAAACAATGCTTGGTTGAATTCAAGATAGGAGGGTATAATGATAAAGTACTCTATGATGTCATTCCTATGGATGTTTGTCATTTATTACTGGGTAGACCATGGAAATATGACAGAAATGTGGTTCATGATGGGAGAATGAACACATATACCCTGGAGAAGAATGGGAGAACCCATATGTTGCTTCCGATAAAAGATAAGGAGGTGAAACCGAAAGTAAGCAACACAATACTTCTCATGAGTGGGAAAGAAATTCTTATGGAGGTAAAGAAGAAAGAAGATCCAAAATTCTTTGTGGTCAGAAAACCAAGAATTGTTCTGACTAGCACAAGAGTGGATGATCTACCAGAAGAGGTTCAGGAACTACTGGAAGAGTTCGCTGACATTATAGTGGACGAATTACCTCATTCGTTGCCACTGATGAGGAGTGTGAGTCATCATATAGACCTCATACTAGGGGCTAGTTTTCCGAACAAAGCTGCATACAGGTTAAGGCCGCAAGAAAATGAAGAGATCAAAAAGCAGGTCCAGGAGTTGTTGGACAAAGGATTAGTCAGGGAAAGCTTGAGTCCATGTGTTGTTCCAACGGTACTCAGTCCAAAAAAGGATGGAGGATGGAGAATTTGTACCGACTCGAGGGAAATCAACAAGATAACCATTAGATACAGGTTTCCATTGCCAAGAATGGATGATTTAATGGATTGCTTGAGCGAAGCCAAATATTTTTCAAATATTGATTTGAAAAGCGGATATCATCAAATTCGTATGAGGGAAGGCGATGAATGAAAGACAGCCTTCAAAACCAACGAAGGGTTGTATGAATAGCTTGTTATGCCGTTTGGCTTGACGAATGCACCGAGTACCTTTATGAGGTTGATGAATGAATTCATGAAGGATTTCATCGGAAAGTTTGTCATTGTGTATCTGGATGATATACTGATTTTCAGTAAATCAGAGGCTGAACATTTGAAGCATTTGGATATTGTGATGAAGAAGCTACAGCAGGAGAAGCTGTTGATAAATATGAAGAAGTCCTCATTTATGAAGACAGAACTCATTTATTTTGGATTTGTTATTTTGGCGAATGAGTTGAGGATGGATCCGGATAAGGTAGAAGTGATCAATAATTGGCCATCACTGAGAAACATTTTTGAGGTGAGAAGTTTTCATGGTTTCGCTAGTTTCTACCGAAAATTCATCAGGAATTTTAGTGGAATCAGTGCAACGATGATGGATACAGTGAAGAAGCGGCATAAGTATTTTCACTGGACAACAGAGGCTGAGAAGAGCTTCAATCTGTTGAAACGAAAGATCACGGAACAACCAGTGTTGGTGTTGCTGGATTTCCAGAAAACATTTCAGGTGAAATGTGACGCAAGTGGGTTTTCCATAGGAGCGGTCTTGAGTCAGGAGGACAGACCGATTGCATATTTCAGTGAGAATATGAATGAGGCAAAGTTGAAATATTCCACGTATGACAAGGAATTTTATGCTATCATACAAGCACTGAAGAAGTGGAGGCATTATTTGATCTCAAAAGAATTTGTTTTATATAGTGATAACCATGCATTACAGTTTGTGACTCAACAGGAGAAGTTGAATCAGAGACATGTAAAATGGGTAGAGTATATGCATAATTTCACATTTGTGATTAAATACATTTCGGGTACTGTTAACAAAGTGGCTGATGCTTTGAGCAAGAAGTGTTTGCTGTTGCAAGAGTTCAAAGTCAGGACCTTAGACTTTGAGAATCTGAGGGACATGTATAGGGACAATCCAGATTTTAAGGAGGCGTATGAGGTAGCTGAGAATCCAGTTCTTGGGGATAGAAGCCAGTGGATAGAGTACGTGATCCAAGAAGGATTGATGTTTGAGGGCAATCAGTTGTGTATTCCCAATTTCTCCATGAGGGAGAACTTGTTGAAGGAGAAACACAATGGTGTATTAGCATGACACTTTGGTCATGATAAGACATTCACGAAGTTGAGCGAGTCATACTTTTGGCCAGGGATGCAGTCATAGGTCAAGAGATTTGTAGACATATGTAGAGTTTGCCATCATTCGAAGGGGAGAAAGAAGAATGCAGGGTTTTATCAGCCATTTCCCATACCAGAGAGGCCATGGGAGGCGATAAGCATGGACTTTGTATTGGGGCTGCCAAGGACGCAAAGAGGAGTTGATTCAATCTTTGTGGTAGTGGATAGGTTTTCCAAGATGGTACACTTCATCCCATGCTAGAATACCAGTGATTCGACTCACATCGCAAATATGTTCTTCAAGGAGGTCGTTCAACTTCATGGATTGCCGAAAAGCATAGTTTCAGATAGAGACACTAAATTCATAGGACATTTCTGGAGAACATTGTGGAAGAAGATAAGAACTAATTTGATGTTTAGTTCTTCTTATCATCCTCATACAGATGGACAGACAAAAGTGGTCAACAGAAGTCTGGGAAACTTGCTGAGAAGCTTGGTGATAGAGAACCATAGCAGTTGGGACAACATATTACCACAGGCAGAGTTTGCATACAATGATTTAGTAAATAGAAGCACAGGCTGAAGTCCATTTCAAACTGTGTATGGCGTGCAGCCGAGAGGAGTTTTTTAATTTAAGGATTCAGAACAGACTGCGACTAGCAACGCTAGTGCAGAAGAATTCGCTAAAAGGATGAAGGAACTTCACAGCCAGGTGAAGGAGCGACTACTAAAATCAAACCAGGAGTATAAGCGCAGAGAAGATCAACATTGAAGACAACTTCGGTTTGAAGTTGGTGATCTAGTTATGGCACATTTGAGAAAAGAAAGGTTCCCGAAGGGAACATACAATAAGCTAAAGATGAAGAAAATCGGGCCATGTAAGGTCTTGAGAAAATTCAGAGAAAATGCTTATGAGATCGAGTTACCGGATGGGATAGGAATATCTCCGATATTCAATGTCGCAGACTTATACCCATATAGGGATGAATAAGAAGACACTGGAATTGAGTAGCCAACGATCCAGTGGATGAAACAAATGCCAGTTGCAAAGAAGCCACAAATGGAATGCATACTAGACAAGAGAGTGGGTAAGAGCACCAGAAGGAAATAATACTATGAGTATCTGGTCAAGTGGAAGAACCATCCAGTTGAATATGCCAGCTGGGAGACTGAAGCAAAGATACAGAAGCATGGAAAGACCATGTAGGAGCTCATGGGTAGGAGACCATGAAAATTTTCAAGCGGGGAAGTATGATGCAGGAGCATCGTCGACTCATCAAGCGAGCCAGCATGGGAGCGGAAGACAGCTGGATAAGCCAGCACAAATTTTGAAAATTATTTGGGACTGTTGCACAAATCTTAAGTGAGTCATTTAAGATAAGGTGCATGTGTATATTGTAATGGACCTTGATCCTTTAAGCTCTCGTACTTAGGTAGATAGATGGCATTTAATCTAGTTAATGCTGGTAGATAGGATTTTAATTCATAGACTAGACAACTTAGGAAGCAGGAGGGAAAATGGATATAGACACACTCATTGTACATTGTAAGATTATCAATTCAGAAGTAGGAAGAGCAAGAGCAAGCAAAGAGCTATGTAAGAACACCCATGTACAGACATTTGAATTAATAGAAGAGTTCTGACCCAAATTCATGGTTCGTGTTGTTCTCTGTGTATTTGATGCTGATATGCTCATGAATGTTTTCTTCCTGTCATACATTTGCTTTTATATGTTGTGTATGTGATTTCATGTATGAATTGAAGTCAGAGAAGGAGATGGAATGAGTTCCAATTGTTTCTTTATTTGAGCCAGAGAATTCCTGTAAGGAGTACAGTCGAATCGTCCGCAAGGAGTGCGTTGACAGAAGGGTTCAAATAGAGATAACTTTTGTTCTCATTTCCTCGAAGGTACAGTTAGGTACAGGCTCGTGCAAGGAGTGCAAAGGCTAGACAAAAGCCTCAGGGTTGCGAACCTGAGTAAAACCTTGGAAGACTGCTGCTGCATGTGTGCACAGAGTCAAATGTCTTCAACACTTAGGTGTGGTTGAAGATTTTCCGCAAGGAGTGCGTGCAAGGGGGTTTTCTTTCTGAAGACCAAAGCTATGGGAAAAGCTCAGGAAGGATAGGCCTTCAAGTTTGTCGAAGGGAAGTGCAGACAAGTTGTGCCTGGAAGAGTTGCAATAAGCATCGCGAGTTACGCGCAAGTGGACAGGTTCCGCAGAGGAACACTTAGTCATTCGGGGGATCAGGAAAGGGAGAATGGACGGTTGAAATCCTTCGGGGAGATTTCACGAAATTTAGAGGGCCATTAGATCTCGTGGAGGTGCAAGGAGGTTACGATGAGAACGTCCAAAGGTTTACAGTTTAGGAGGGGCAGAGACGTCGATCCGAGTCACAAGGATCGTCGGATCTACACGTGATATCGGGTATCGGGGATTCGCGAGTCGAAGCTCCAAGTTGTTGCATCAAGATTTTCGATATCATGATCCACAATATCCCGATGAGCCTGAACCATCCATCAGTGGGGACACATGTCAGAATATCCAAAGAAAGTCGGGGTTCGGAGAATCGGGGGTTTCAAGAATAGAGAAATCTTGCTGCTTGGAGTCGCGATCCACGATATCCCAACTGTGACGTAAGAAGTGTGGGACCGCTAGATTCAGAGTGGAAGACAGGTGGCACAGTATCGAGGATCGGAAAAAGGCAAGACCTGAAACCTTTGGCATCAGGATTTGCGATCCCGCGAAGTCCGAAATCCCGATAAGGTGACAGGACCGTTGAATAGTCAAACCGCATGTGCGTTGGAGTATCGGCACATCAGGGTTCGGAGTTCAGAAATTCCATTTGTTGACGTAACGAGTAGCGAGTTCCCGATAGGGAGAACTCCTATAGCAAGGGAAAAAGTCAACATTGACTCGTGTCGGAGTTCGGGGAATCGTGAGGCACAAAACACGCGACCACAGAATTCGCGAAATCACGAATTCCGATTTCCTGACCGTTACAGGAGATCTTTATAGAAGAGTTGTTGTGGGTAAGGAAAATTGCCAATAGGGAATTAGAAGAACATTTGAGTTCTTCGGGCCGTGTGAAGAAGAAGATCTAGTGAGTGGGCGTGCTTGCGAGTGCGGCTGCATCAGAACAACATTGTTATACAACCCAAACATGAAGTCATGAAACCTACTTGAGGGATAATTTCCAAATTATAGGGGATCATTATGTTGGACCTCTATATAACAATTCCATAGATGAATTTCCTAGTACAATTTCCATGTACAATTTGTATAAGATATTTGGAGAATGATAATTTTGAGAATGATAATGATGAATTGATGATGGACATAACTACATCATTGGTATGATTAGGTGCATTCGCGTAGATCTTCTCTTGGATTCAATAATAGTTCATTCTCTACTAAACAAGGTCAACCACGTGAAGGTGGAAGCTCTAATTATGCCCCTCCCCCCACTCACATCACTCTCAATTTCCCCATATTACCTAATTTGAAATTATAAAGAACATGTATCATATACTATATTATACAATATAAAAACATATAAAGATCATATAAAAGATATAAACACATACCTCTTCTTTTCAACAT
>ML799204.1:70942-93375 GCA_009831015.1 Picea engelmannii | reverse complement strand
TGTTGCATTTGACACATTAGTCAAGGAATTTCTCTCTTCCAATACCTTATATCTTCTTTATGGATTTCTTTTGATGATAGCCACCTACAAATGTCAATGCAATAAAAAAATATCAAGGCATACATAAATTTGCAGATAAAAGAAAATATGTCAATAAGTTCCAATACAAATCACATAAGAAGTACATTTTCCTTATAAAACAATACTTACCTCATGTATTTTCCAAGTAGATAAATAATTTGTTTTATGTTGTTGTCAAATTCGTCTGGGAGAGATAAAGTTAGAACATACTGTAACAAAAAACAAATAATTATTATTTGTTTCCAAAAAATGCGTACCAATAAGAAAATATATTATAACATACTAATTACCTTAATGAATGTATGCCATTCATGTGTTTTAACCCCGCCAAAATCACCTGTTTTAGTTAAGATATTTTGTATGTTCGACGAAAACCCCGTCGGAAACCTAATTTTTCGAATGAGCTCTTTTACAATATTGCTTTGTTGCTCCGTCAATAACCAAGGAAGACTAGTATTTTGTTCACGACCATCGCCATTAGAATTTATAATAGCATGTTGAAAGGTGTGATTAGCTTCTCAGATGTCACAACAAATCTTTCCAATTCTCTCTTTGTTAATCCTTCCATCTAATATTTTCTATAACAATTATGTTATGTTCTTCCTGATATGCATTGTATCAAACAAATGAACTATTTGTAGGTACTCGTAGTATGGAAATCTACTGAATTGCATCCTGTAACTTTTCATTCCTCATGGAAGCCCATTCGTTCCTTAATGACATTCATGAAACATCAACAAATTGAAATTAACACTAATTAATGGGACAAAATGAATTTAATACTAATGAAATTAACCAAAGATTTATATAATAGGTCATACATAAATAATTTTCATACCTTGACGATTTCTAATATATTCCAACTTCCATAGGCAAGGTGTCATTCTTCGTGGTTTTTTTCCAATTTCTTCTTTACTAGTGAACTTTGCTTTGTTTGTAGTTCGATAACTATGGTTCTTAGGCAGAAAGTGCCTATACTCATCAAACACTTCCTTTTCTAAACTCCTTTAATGATGAGATTTTATCTGAGGACCACAAACTGGGCAGGCAAATTTACCCTTTGTTTGAAGACCTACAGGATATATGAATAAATGTAGCGTCAAATTAGAGTTACAATTTAAAATAATGCATGATGTTTTCAAAAAAGATATATAATATTAAATCACAAAAATAAAGTAACAATATACCACAAAAATGTGTTAACCCGGGAGCATCATGAATTGTCCATGATAGTATTCCATGGAATTGAAATCATCTTTTCCCTATTGGTCTAGAGATTTCATACATAGTGATGCCAACCCATAACTTCAACAACTCATTGATGAGAGGATCAATATATACGTTCATATCTTTAACCTGGTACCTACCTGATTGGTTCAACCTACTACGTGATTAATTGTACTTATCTAGATGTCGTGATAAATAAAAGAAATAATTACCATGCACAAAACAAAGAAATGAAATATTTTGTCATGCTTTAAAGAAAATAAAAGATAATTAAAAACCTAGAAAAATAATTGCCAACATTGTGTTCTCTCTCTTGATCGACATATAAGGAGGAAGGTTATTGTTTATAACAAAAGCAGGCCACATTGAGTACGTAGAATGAAGCTCTCCAAATGGATTGACAACATCAGCTGCCAACGAAAGTCTAACATTACAAGGTTCTTCTTTAAAAACTGGCCACTTTTATTTGATGTATTTCAATGCAAAACCATCTGCAGGCATTCGAAGAAAATCGTCTCGACTTCCGTTCTTTGCATGGAAATCCATAAACTGTGCTATACTTTGGCACCTAAACAACTGCTGGAAACATGGAATTATTGGAATATAATGAAGAACTTTGCGAGACACCTTCTTTGACACTTTATTGATTCAATATCTACTTATTTTACATTGTGGGCATTCATTTTCTAATTCATATTGTCCATAATATATGATATGATCATTAGGACATGCATCAATAACCTGATAGTCAATTCCAATTTCTTTCATAATCACGGATATTTCTCGATATGTGCATGGAAAAATATTCGATGCGGTAATAGAACATCACCTAACAATCTACAAAATTCTAAACAATAAGTCAATGTAAACAATATTCATCATCAATATACCATCCAATATACTAATTTACAAATTAGAAAACAATTGCAATATAGGAAAAAATTGAACCTTTTAAGTATTTGTCAACATGCAGGCATAAATAATTAACAAATTAAATACCTTAGTATCTGTGTGAGACATGTGTTTGATAAAACATTCAAAACCTTCAGGTTCACCAACAAAAATATAGAAGATAAAAGATTTGTTGTTGATCCTTCATAAAGAGGTTGACGTGACTTCTCGAGTAGAGGATCAACACCATGACTATCATCCATTGGCGAAAACGTGACTTGGATCAATCTATGTATCTCATCTTCTTGATTTGAATCACTAACATTATCTCCATCCATATCATCATTAATAACTTGATCATCATCTTCAATATTGTGATCTCAAAGTTCATCTCCATGTAAAGTAGTATTTCTGCTAGTACTTGGCAAATAACTCTATGGAGGTCGAGACTTTGGGGGCATCGTCTATATATTTAAAAACAACATAGAAAAGTTAGTGTGTATAGAAAATATAAAAATCCCGATAAGAAATATTACTAAAATTCATGACATACTGATTATTACAGAGAATACATTAAGTATTGAATCCTCTTACCAAGGGACAATATTCATAACCCCCTTCGACGTTCCCCTTCTCCCTACAATGTTTTTGGGCTGTTGTTATTAAAAGTATTCTATTTTGCAAGCCTCTGCAATCATAGAAAGGACAATAACATTTTCCATTTCCCCTCGCCTCTAATGTCGCTCTTAACCGAGCAAGCTTCCTGTCATTTTCGTTCATTGTGACAAATCCTTGTCCTGACAAGTAATTGTCTTACCTACACCATACCAAACATTAAGTTGTCAATTTTTTATATTTTGGCTACTCCTTTCGATTTTGATATGTTTATTTGAAGTGACCTACATATTTATAATAAGTTCAACATATTTATAATAAGGTGATCATATGTGTAGAGGATCAACATCATGACGACATAGATAACATCTTTATAATAAGGTCATATGTGTTAACATCTTTATCTTTATAATAAATAAGGGAATATAGCACTTTCTCCGTTGTCCATATGTACACACCCGATCATGTCAACCATAACATTTATCCTCGGGTTTTGTTTTGCATGCTTAAATAATGGAAATTCTCGTACTTTGTTTTGAAAAATGTATAGACTCGATCATCTCAACCACAATATTTAGTCTTGGGTTTTGTTTTGCATGCTTAAATAATGGATGATCTCTCGTACATTAATATCAACAGGATATCTTGTCACTAATGCCAACCTACCCATTATTTATTACAATATGTTGAGGATAGCAAAGAATTTATGCAAAAGAGGGAAATGTTATTAATATTTTTCTTAATTTATATGCGGAAGAGGGAAATGTTGAGGATAGCAAATAATTTATGCGGAAGAGGGAAATGTTACAATATATTGCAGCTATTACCCTTGTTGTTATAAACATGAGTTTACTCCATATCTTATATATACCATAACTTATCATTTATCAATATAACAATAAACTTCAATATTTTATTCATGGAGATTTATTCCTTCATTTAATTGAATTAGTATGTGCTAGCTGCCAACCATTAGGTGTGCAAGTATCCCAACCATTATTGTCATTGTTATATTATTTTCAATTTATGCAAGTGTGATCCCTTTTGGGTACTAGGGATGTAACAAGTGGTATCAAAGCTTCAATCAAGATTTGTTGGTGATTTTTTGTTAGGTCTTAAAAATCAAAAGAGAGAAGAAAATGACAATCAATTACTATCATTTCACTGATCAGGGTTGAGTTTCAAGAGCAATTCCATATCTTTATCAATGAAAAGAGAGAGAGATTATAGATACAATTGAAGGGAAACGGGTATGTGGATTCCATAAACCTAGAATATTATGGAATCCCCATACCCTTTTCCATAGAATATACTAGCTAGATCCAAAAACCAAAGACATGAAATATGGTACTACACATATTATAATATATTATCAAGGAAAAAGAAAGCTAAATGAAATTTGGACATTTGAAAAAAAAATTACAAGTTAAATGAGTACATCAATAAAAAATAGCATACTAACCTTGCAAGTTCAAAATCCAAGCTATGTAGATCGAGAATTGGATCTTCTCAACCGGTGGGTAACAAAAAAAATAAACAGCTCAAACAAAATCCAAGAACAGTGTCGCAACTATAGAAATTGTGTCGCAAAGTCTCTTAAAGTCACGTATATATAGATAAAATAGTCAACTAGCCATTAACACCGACCAATGAGATAGGGAAAATTTTCTTCGCTATTGCCATGAAAGTTCATCGCTATAGAGACAAAAATCTCGACTAGATTTAAATACGATTTTTGTTAATATTGTGACAAACTTTCGTGGCAATAGCGACAAAAATCCCACCCTGTTTAAAAAAATATGAAACTAGTTGAAGCGTGGAAAATTTTTGTGGAATAATCCGCCCATATGTAGTAGTGGCACTATTGGCAGGGATAATTTGGCTTCAAATGAGGAGTTGATTTGCAGAATTTTGGGCCAGATTTGAATGATATTGAATGACTCCACAAGACCAACGAACTAGGCATAGAAAAAAATTGTGCATGTTTGCAGAGTTGAATATTTGCAGGGTCAAGTTGCATAGATGAATAGAACAGAAAGTCACAATGGTATCCTTATTCTTGATGCCTCATAGGGAGAGAATCATCCCCAGAAGGAGCCAATGTTAGTCTCTAATTCTTCTTTTGATTTAGTGATAAAATCTAATCTTAAACCCTCCCTACCTGCACTTCATTGTTTGATTTTGTTTAATTTTAATCTTTGTTTTCAGTTTGTTATGTTTCACATTTTAACTTTTTGAATAATTTCCTTAAGTTTGGGAGATTTAAGATATGGTTTTACAAGATGTGTCACTTCATATGCCTATTTGAATCTTGCAAATTCAAAATTCTCCCAAGTCATTAATAGCACTACTAGAATAACATTATTCTCGTAGCTCCAATATAATCATGCCATGATAAGCGCCAGCCACCTTGATTTTGTTATGATTACATAAATTGTGGACTGATAATCCGCATGTGTCCCGTGATATCTCTTGAATCATTCTACAGTTCACACCGTTACACGATGGGATCATTCTATACCTGCAAAGACCCTTTTCAAATCAGTCAATTTCCAAACATCATTATATGATCCTGTCACTCGTCATTCTAATTTGTTGAATTATAAGTGTAGGTATTTTCTAGAAGAAACTGTTATATGCTAACGGTTGTAGGTTGTAAATTCAACTTCAAAACAGTGCCAAGTTGCAACATCATGTTATTAATATGGCACCTAAGAGAAGTGGGAAAGTTGTCAGATTGGAAACCAAAGGTGCTGAGCTTGTCGAAGAATATCTGTAGATGGCGCAGAGGTTTAAAGACATTGGCTGGTTAGAATTCCTTTCCACCTTCCAAGGTTATGACGAACAAGTATCTATGGATTTTGCATAGAACTTCGATGGATTCGAAGTGGAGATCAGGAATTTTTTGATGCTGGTGACATAACAAACAATTGCCAAAACTTGAAGATTGGTAGTTGGAGGAGAATGATGGTGGAAAAAGGAACATGTAGTCACAAAATTTGTTAATCAATTTTTTCTACCAGATAAGCAAAACCTGGATTAGAGAAAGGGAGTATGTCACAATTGGATTAGACAGGAATGACACACTTCTTTCATCATCATCCACAGGTATATCACCTGTGAAGGTATATTTTCATTGATTTACATCTACCACATTAGGTTGTTAATGCATCTAAATGAAGATTATCCTTTAAATCTGCCTTACTTTCTACTCAAAATCCTGGCAAAGATATCAAAAAGGGTGCAGTCACACCCCGCCACTGCAAAGAGTATCCTATTTCATTAAGTCTTAATTAAGACTCCAATTCTTGATTCTTTGAGGGAGGTACATAAACCCTAGAGATGGTTGATCCAATCCCTGAATCATGATCCACAGACCAACAAACATAAAAGAGGCCTAGGGAAAAGGGTTGTTACACAGAAACAAAGTATTCCAGTTGATGAAACTCTTGTTAAAGAGGAAATGTCCGATATCAGGGTGACAAGAACCAACAAAGATAAGAGACCCAAACTGGATGCATAGATCGAAACGTTTTCTGATGTAAACATAAATATGGAAGTAGATACAGATGAACGTTACAATGTAAATCCAATTAAACCCACAGTCAAGCATAAACAAAAATACCTCCATTACACAGGAAAGAAGAAGACAATAAAAATGTGGGTAAGACAACAGGGAAAGGAAAAAAAATTGCTCAATATTCTACAAGACCTATAACAATAGAAACCACCTGATCATCAAAATATGAAGCAGTGTTTTCTGATGACAAAGGCTATTATTCTACAGAACTAGAAAAGCTACAAGAAATACTCTGTTTTTTTTTACCTGTTTTAGTCTTTATCTTCAAGAGAGGTTGCAGAACAACTGGAGATGAATTTGTTGAAACCAAAAGAGGTTTTTGTTGGGAACATGTCCCTTCACAAAACCACTCTTGGTTTTTACACATAAATCACATTTTAATAGATTCAAGTTTATCTTTGAGTCCTATTTTTCTGAAAAAAGCTACAGGAAATAGTCTGTTTTTTACCTATTTTAGTCTTTATCTTCAAGAGAGGTTGCAAAATAGATGGAGATGAATTTGCTGAAACAAAAATATTTTTTTGTTGGGAACATGTCCCTTCACAAAAACCTCTCTTGGTTTTCTACAGAGAAATCACAGTTTAAGAGATTCAAATATATCTTTGAGGCCTAATTTTCTGAGATTTCACAATACATAATTTCATGTTTTATTTAGTACTTTTGGGGGTGGTTGCAGAACAACTAGAGATGATTTTTTGGAAACCAAAAGTGGTTTTTGTTTGAAACGAGCCCTTCACAAAATAATCTCTTGGTTTTTACACATATATCACCTTTTGGGAGATATGAAGATCTTGTTGGACCGTATGTTTCAGGAATTTGCTAGATTTATTTTCCTAAAAAATCTCATGGACAACAGTTGACCAGCCACCTCATCAATTCGACTTGGAGATCAGATTTGATATTATCCTTGATTATTTGAAACAATAAACTAAATATATATGAGGATGTTTTTATATCCATTTCTTTTGGATCTTGATAATTATGTATTGTTTCTATATAAACTCTGTAGAAGGAGAAGTTGGGAGGGGGGGGGGGAATTAGAGATCCAGCAGACCTGTTTTGGAAACACCTTGTAAGACATTATTGTTCTATTTGACACTTAATAGCAAAGGAATATGGATGTTTAGAATCTATTTTCTACTCTGTTCTTCTCTCTTCATGCTTGAGCTCATTATTCAAACTACAATGCATTTGTTTTCTTGATTATTGATTAATACAACAAGGAACTTGCTGTGGTGATTATTTTCAAGTTTTGATTCCAGGATGATGTTCTTGTTTCTTAATGATATTTTGAGATAAAAATTTATGTGAAGTTGACAAATTGGACACTTCATTTTCTCTTTTTATTATTGGTCTAATCCATCTATGTGACTACCTGTTAACCAGTCAATGGGATATCTTTTTTTCTTATTCTGATTTTCTTGTTTATTTTATAACCTTTGAACCAGTTTTCAACCACCTCATTCAAAACCAAACCTTCAAAAAACTTTTGCAATAAATCGATGATGCCCTAGCTTGCCCTCTCATAGTCAAGTGCAACTTTAGGGACTAACACTTGTAACCTTCTATCAGTATATCAAATCACTCATTCAGGTGAAGGTAAAACTGTAGAGTTTTCACCTCACTAAGTTGTAATCAAGTATATAAAATATCCTAAGCATGTTGTTGCAACTGGAATTGCTGATGATATTACCAAGTTGTACAAGTTTGAAAACATAGGTTCATCATCTTTGTCATCAGTTTTTGTTTCTCATAGCGATGACTTGAGAAAACTTTGGCATGCGCAGTTTAGTCATCTAAACTATCGCTCATTGCAACAACTATGTAATCAACATATGGTGATAGGTCTTCCTCTTGTTTCATGTAAAGATCATGTTTGTTCTGGTTTTGTTCTTGGAAAACATCATCGAGACAGTCTTGACAAACGTTCCTCTCGGCATGCCTCGGGCCCTTTGCATCTTGTTCACAATGATTTGTGTGGTCCACTTTCTTCTCCTTATTTTTCTGGGTGCAAGTATTTCTTAACTTTCATTGATGAATTTTCCAGACGTACTTGGGTTTACTTCTTAAAACTTAAGAGAAATTTTTTTGATAAGTTTTTGGCTTACAAGGCCCTTGTAGAAAAGCAATATTGACATCAAATTCAAAAGTTAAGAACAAATAATGGAGGCGAATATGTGAACAATAATTTTACAACTTACTACGTTACATAAGGCATCCAAACGCAACAAATTGTTCCATATACACCACAACAAAATGGTGTTCTTGAGAGAAAGAACCGCACATTAAAATAAATGGCTAATTGTATGATCCAATCTAAGGGATTAATTCTAAAGTATTGGGTGGAAGCAATCAACTATGCAAACTACATAGTAAATCACACTCCCACAAAGGCTCTAAAAAATATAACACTGGAAGAATCTTGGACTAAAATTAAACAATATGTAAGTCACTTCCGTGTATTTGGCAGTATCGCATGGGCTCACATTCCTGATAAGAAAAGTAAAGCATTGCAGCCTAAAGGTGAGAAGTGTGTATTTTTTGGTTATTCTGAACATGTCAAAGGTTATAGAATTCTTCAACCACATTGTAATGAAATTATTATTAGAATATATGTTAAATTTGATGAAAATATCTTGGCATGCAAGCCTAATTCAACAATTGTGCCTTCTTCGGCCTGCGAGCCATCTTCAATGTTTGTGCCTTCTTCTATTCTTATTTTGGTTTCCTCTTCAGATGATGACAGTGAGGATGAAAATAGACCTCTTCATGTTCACCTTCCTCCAGATGAGTCCTTTAAGCCTGAACCCGCATCAACTCTATAACTTCCTAGATGGGTCTGTTCAACATGAGAAGCAACTGGTGACCTTGTCGATGATCCTTCAGATAAACGTCAAACAAATTCACAATTCCAGCGATCCTCTTCTCTTTTGGATCAAGTTTCAGAGACTCATGATCCAAAGACATTTGCAGAAGCTTTAGGTCATCCAGATTGGGATACAACAATGAATGAAGAGTATTGTTCTTTAATTGCCAACGATACTTGGGATATTGTACCTCTTCCAAAAGGAAGAAAAAATGTCATATGTAAATGTGTCTACATAACTAAGTATGCATTAGATGGAAGTGTTGAAAGACATAAATCTCGGTTAGTTTCCAAAGGATTTTCCCAAGTTGAAGGAATTGACTATAATGAAACCTTTTCCCCTGTAGCCAAAATGAATTCCATCCACCTTATTCTTTCCCTTTCTACCTCACATAAGTGGGAGGTCCTTCAGATGGATGTTAAATCTGCCTTCTTGCACGAAGATTTGCAAGAAGAAATCTACATGGAAGTACCTTCTGGGTATTTCCATAATGAATCTAGCCTTGTTTGTCACCTTAAGAAATCTATTTATGGTCTTAAGCAAGCTCCTCGATCTTGGTATGCCAAAATAGACAACTTTCTTATTGACATTGGATTCTCGAGATGCCATTCTAATCCTAATGTATTTACCAAGAAAGTAGGAAGCAATCTCATAATCCTTTTACTTTATGTTGATCACCTTATCCTTACTGGTAGTAACTCAAAACTTTTAAACCATGTGAAAACCATCCTTGAAAACAAATTTGAAATGACAGACTTAGATTTTTTTCACTATTTCCGTGGCCTTCAATTTTTGCAAACCAATGAAGGAATTTTTCTTTCCCAATCTAAGTATTCTTGTGATCTTCTTCGTCGCTTTCACATGGATGATTGTAAACCAAACCGTTATTCCTTCCAGGATGGATTCATTCTTATTGCCACTTGTACTTCTCCTAAAGTTGATGACACCCTGTACCATCAGTTAGTTGGTAGCCTCTTATACTTGACTCATACCCGTCCTGATCTTTCCTTTGTTATTGGTATTGTTTCCTATTATATGAAAACATCCCATGAAACCTATTGGAAATAAGCTAAAAGGATACTTCTCTATGTCTGTGGTACAGATCAGTTTGAGATACATTACATTTTAGGGGGGACTCCTTTATTGGTTAGATTAACTGATTCATATTGGGCTGATGACCCTAATGATCAAAAGTCTATTGCAGGTTATTTTTTCATCCTTGGTTCAGGGCCTGTCACTTGGGCCTATAATAAACAACAAGGTATTTCACTTTCTTCAGTAGAAGCAGAGTACTGAGAAATGGTAAATGCAAGACACAAAACCTTGTGGCTTCGACAGATCCTTTCAAAGTTTGGATTTCAGCAGCAAAATCTGAATAGCCTTTGGTGCGACAATTAGAGTTCCATCAAGCTTGCCAAAGATCCAGTTCAACATCATCACAACAAGCACATCGAGCTACACATGCACTTCATCAAAAATATCATTCATGATCAAGTTACTGAAGTGCTCTTTTTTCCCTACAAAAGATCAAGTTGAATACATTTTCACAAAGTCTCTTACAGAATCAAAGTTTTCCAAACTTTGATCTATGTTAAGAGTTCAGGAAGTTTTCATTAAGGGGGGATAGGATCTAATTCCTTCTTCCTTCTCCTATTGTGTCACTATTGCAAATCCTTCAATCTTATCCCAAGTTGTTCTTAAGGGGGGATGTTAGGATATTTAGACACTTAGTAGTTAGTTAAGATCTATTTTCTCTAATGTGTCGTTAGGTGAAAGTGTGTTTCTTTAGTATATATTAGTATGCATTTGTAGTTATGAAATCCAACAGTCACAATATGTTCTCGACATAGAGCGATCCGTCGGTTCATATTATTCTTGATATTAACGACCGTTGATCCATGGCTTAACACCCGATTGATCCATGATCTCTATTTAAAATGCATGGAGGGTAATTTTCCGATGATCGATTGTGATAAACTCTCTTGTAAAATATCTCTGTAATCATTTTATTTTTCACTAATAAACTACTCCAAGTGGTCACATTGGTTGGGGCCGTGGATGTTTCCCCATAGGGGTTTTACCACGTGAAAACATTGGTGTGTTGATCTTTGATATGGTTATGTGAGTGGTTATTGAAGGTAATCATCCACTCATACTTGTGTTGTCGAACAACTAGATTAACTTCGGATTCATTGACATCAATGGTGATTTCCATCACACTTATTAACAGTTTTCATTAATGACCAATAATCAAGTGGTTTCTACCATGTTCGACTTTGACACTTGTAATCACATGGCTAGATTCATACTTCGGGATGATGGAAATGAGGACACTGGATCTCACCATATCAGTCTAGGTTTTGATGGAGTATTCATGATTTTGTACTGACACAAAAATCCACTATGTATGTCTCGTGGCTATGTTTGAATTTGAATTCTAAAAGAGCATAGATCGACAACGTATTTCTCATGGCTATGCTAAATCATGATGACATGGATCCAAAGTGTATGTTTAGTGGCCATGACTCACTTGAAACTTATGATTATATTCACTTGTATTTTGAGTATGGGAATGCGTACCTAATAATATGGTATATTATTATGCAGATTCTTGATTGTTTGCAGGTTCCCGACCGATGTTCTCCTTGTTTTTGACACACACATTCTACAAAGTATTTCAACTGTCATGGGTTACAACTTCATACTTTTGGAGGCATCCTATTACACATTATTTTGGTCACCCCAGTGATCAACTGATGATATGTTCATGACTCACTTCGATGTTCCCTGAAAACACTAAAAGAGACTTTCTCCATGAGAAAAGTGGATTATCTTTTCTTCCTTAAAAACTATGTCAAAGGAGATCATCGAAGCCTACTCTATACTCAGGGTGCAACGATTATTTATTGTCGCATGCTACACCAAAACTGGACTACGATGTCATCACGAGATTCTTGTGCATAGGGTGTGACGATGCTTAAGCAAGAGGAAAATTGAAATTCACAAAGGTTCTATAAGGGATTCTTCTAGAGGATGAGGTGGCATCCGATCAGTTTGGATCTTTCTTTCTTCTCTGATTTAGTGGGATCATCCTAATCTCCTCATCCATCCCTCTTTCACCCTATATAAAGAGGGATCTCTCATGGAAAAGGCTAAGGCTTTCTTATGCATGAAGAATTATGTTGTAGATTATACTTGAGATAGATTTTCTTTAGCTCTCCAAGTCATATTGTGTATGTTCTTCATCAAAGGCATTGGAGAAAACATGTGTTTGTTGAAGTAAAGGGCCATGGAAGGGACCTTGTAGCATCAAGACATGGGTTGTATTCTCCTGTTTCATTTAATATAATGCAACAATACATTTCTTCCCTATAAAGGTGTCTTTACTTTTATTGTATAACTCCTTGATCTTATACATAGAATTCACTGGAATATATATATCATTTTTATCTCTCTTTGTTGGTTTGTGCTTCTTAAACAGGTTGACCATCTCACAAATCCAAATATGGAGTGACAAGGACAACACTAGAGAGGATAAAACGTCATTTAAAAGGTATTTCATTTCTCCCTATATGAACTAGTTTATATGACAATGAAATCTAAGGAGAAACTTGTATTCTACCATGTTTTGTTCTAGCTTCTTGTTGAAGTTAGGGAGATTAGTTTTTGTCTTCACTTACCAATTTTTTCGATAACTGGCAAACACTGCTGACATGAAATAAATAAAAAAGAAGATGATGATTCATAAAATGGGAACGATTTACAACTTTCTATGTCTAGCTAAATTTATATATTAATCAACATCAATTGATCCAACACAAGAAACCTGTAACAACAATAATATTTGAAGTAAACTAGATTCACAATATATCTTGAGTAATAACACCTTGCATCCACACAATAATACTCATAATCTGATATGAAACAACAATAACAACAACGATCTGAAACAAACTAAAACAATCACTCTCAATATGCATCTACCTAGTAATATAATAACAACCCTGCTAAAGAGGAGGGCCCTTCATCCTTAGCATGGGGTAGAAAAGATACATAAACTACAACTTAATTGCACATAAAAATGAATCACAAAATTCTTGAATCTTAATTAATCCAACTCAAGGAGTAAAGGTGTGTATGTTGTTTCTCGTTGACTAGACTTGATTGATCCAAAAAAAATACACTAGTTTGGGAGAAGAAATGTTCTTTTTTTTAAAAGCTCCCTCTTCTAAGATATTCTTAGAAAATTGACAATTATGAACAGCCTTGAGAATATTTTGATTCTCGATTCTCAATTTTTTCAATACAATCTTAGTTAGGAAGATGTCTAATATTTCTTACAACTAGTCATAACGGAAATGATTAATTATAGATCTTATTTAATGAATTGTCTGATAATTCGGGCTTGTTGAAATATACTTGTGATAATACAATACTCGTGAATTTGCAAAATTAACCATGTCACCTAGGGAAATAGGTCATTTCCATGAAGGACTTGTGTGAATCAACAAATCGATCAACATCAGTACAAACATTTACTGTCTCCATATGCCATTCCCAGTCTGTTGGAAAAAATGACGATTTAGAAGTAACAACACTTCATGAGTCACAACACCTCAGGTGTAACAAAACTTCGGGAGTAACAACAGCTCAGGAGTAACAACACTTTGGGAGTAACAACACCCCAGGAGTAGCAACAATTCAATACTAACAACACCTGTGATAGTCAAATATCCTATAGGCATTTCTTAACACATTGTTAGTAAATACCCAAAAAATCATTATCCTTCTCAAATGCAAGCAAGAATTAATGAATTGAGGAAACATATGGACTAAGAATACCTGGAAAAAAATACAAGATATTAGACAGCAATGGTTATGAAAAGGCATGGATGATATAACAAAACAAGGTGAAGCGATAATAAAAGGATGACAAAAAGGTGTCAATTCCTGAACCCAACATCTCCTCCTAACTAAAGCAACTACATGTCCTCATGCAACTCAATAATCATTCAAAGTCTGAGTAGAGTTGTAAATACCATAGGTGAACATTAGTGAGGTCATAGGATACAACAATGTCCTCTTGTATAGTCATGTACCTATTGGTCATCATCAAATATATCCCCCAATCCTCATATGGCCTTAACTGATACATGTGTTGATATCTTCTGATGGGAAGCCATATAAAGGAAAATTTGTATCTCAGGCCAAGGAATATGACCATCTAGATCCATAGTACCTGATACAATCCTCATACTTGGTTACTCTTGAGAGGGAATGAGTAAATTTTGGGTACCCATAGGGATCCCTAGTTTTTAACTCATCATTAGAAGATTCCCATATGAGTAGAGTACCTACCAGGGCATCCTGCAATTGCATATTAATGCATTTGTTGTAGAGGTCCAATATAAACAACTAGATATCATTCATAGTGACAACCCATTCTTCTGAACCAAGAATCTTATTGAAATCCCTAGTTATATAAACAGCAGGGGTATGTTCTCTTCTAACCCATAACATTTTCTCTATCTGAGTTGTTTTCAAGGTGTCATAGGTTTCCTTACACCTTGCTTGGTTACTGAAAAATGAATTAAAATTCCTCAACTGAATATCCCCAACATATGGTGAAATATTAAACTTGTGTTCTCCAAACGAAATAAACTCATGCATTTATAATTCACATAGAAAATGTTTATCTACAATACTGATGTGAAAGAAGGTCTTCAAAAAATAAATAGTAGAATCAAAATTACAAATTCTATATTCTTTCAGAGATACCAATTGGAAAATAATGAATTGTTCTTGAATAAATAACCGATAAGCAAGGGATTGACTCCTACAACTCAGTAATTCATGTGCCAAGTTGCACATCTTTGCCTTTATGACCTGCAGGGTTTAGACATGGTCTTTTAGATCTTTCAATTGTTGTCTCTCTTCCTTCAACTTATCCCACCTTTGTTTATGGAACACAAACTCTTCTTCCCATTTTTCTATGAGGTCACAAATAATCCTTTTATTCTCTTGGATGGGGATTTCCCCTGCCTAGAATGACAGGGATAGCTACTTCCACTTATGAGTTTCAAAAAATAGTATATCAATAACATGGGTGATGTTTTGAGCCCATTCTTCCTTAGGTTGAGCCGCCTCATTTGTAGGCACTGATAGTTCTTATGTAACACCAATCTCTTGGGTAGGTTTTTGTGTATCAGCTAGAGAACGCCCCTCTACCCATTTTTTACTATGTTTTACCTCACCTCGTGGAGTTTCAACATCCTCACCTTTTTCATTTTCAACATCCATTTGAGTGACTTGTTTAGGTTCAACTATCTCTATGGCAAGTACTACTGGTTCTTGTGTGACAGTGGTATCTTGGTTAGACTATTCTGTGACAACTTGAGATAATTTCATTGTTTCTACATCACTATGTCTTTTCTCTTCTTCTAGAGTTTCAACATCTTTGTCTCCTGGAGTTTCAACATTTATCTCAACAATTTGATTAGGGTCAATTGTATTTGTGTCAGGTACTACCCATTCTTTTGGAGAAACATTATCCCCAACCATACATTGATTACCTTGGGAAGTCTTAGTAGACTCTTCATTATCCTCAATAGGTTATGTCTGAACTCCTAGAAAAATGAATTTCAGTGGCATCAGACCATCCTATGAATATACTAATGGGTTAAGGACATCACCACATGATGAACATAGTTTTTTCCTAGATTTCATGTCCTCTGACATCCTAGTTGGAGGTTCTATAGGTGAGAGTGATTTTCCCACAAGCTGAGGAATATAATCTAGGGCCCCAACCCTATGGTTTTTTCTTCCTCTTGAAAATTCCCTTTCAAAACCCTTAGTTGTTCTTCTAGCCCAGAATTTTCCTCCCTTAAATGATAAATTTATCAAGTAAAGATTCAGTTTTACTTGGCTTGGTTCTACTGGTTCTTTCTCTATTCCTTCCTTTCCTTGCAATAATCAACTTTTCAGTAGGTTTTTGTGGTTCAGATGATGGATTTTTCATTGTTGTCGGAGAATAAATGGTCCTTGTTATTAGGAGGTCATCAACACTTCCTCAATATGGCCTATTGTTTTGTCTTTTCTATGGTGGAGGTTCTTCTATGACAGGGAAAGGTTTGCATTCTTCCATAGGTGGTTTTTCACCTATAATTTATACTTCATCACAAGAGGTTAGAGGTGAAATATTTCCCATAACAGGGAGGTCACCCTATGTCCTTGTTTTCTCAACCTATTCTTCTTCTTCCCCGAGGTCTTCTTGGTCTATTCCATACCCTCTTTACTAGGTTCCTTCTCTGTGGCTCCTCCTCCCTCTTCTTTCTTTGTATCTCCTCCTACCTCTTCCTTGTTTGTATCACATCTTACCTCTTCCTTCTTTGTAACTCCTCTGGATTCTTCTTCTACTTCCACTTTAGTGGTCATGTCTTCATGGATATTTTCCATTTCCATATCTCTCCTATTTCCATACCTCTTGTCACCTGACTCAATATTTATATTAACAAGTTATGGTCCTAAATTGTCTCCTTTCAACTCTACCTCCTCACCTTATTATATTTTCTCTGTATAATTTCTTTCTTCCTCCATTGAACCCTAAGTTCCAACAAGGGTAATGAATTGTAGACACATCACATTTATTTGTTTAAGTGCATCGACGACCAAAAAATTCATCAACCCATGGTTTGAAGCACATGATTGTGGATGTATGGTCAAAACCATATAGATAGACATTAGCTTCATGGATTCAAACAAAAAGTATGGGACGTTGAGAAACTTCCCATGCGAAGATGTGAAAATAAAATAAAATAATAATTGAATACAATAGTAAATATTCCTTCATAGATAATGTATCTCTGAATGAAATAAGAAACATCTTGCCAAGATAAGTGTTACACGTCAAAATTTCTCAGCTGGATAAGTGTCACATTGTCCCTCTCAATTGTCGTAAGTGTCGCATTGTCCCTCTCAACTTTCGCAAGTGTCGCAAGTTGGTCACTAGTGTTGCAAAAAATGTTCAAACATACTGTCATGATAACGACACTAAGGAGACACTTATAACATCTCACAGGACTGACTTGAAGGAGGAGAACTGATCTACTGAAGTCAAAAAACCTTTTTCCATCTGAAAGCACCAAAAAAACTGAGTTTTGGAGAGGAGCGCTCCCCCTTACACTATCTCGGAGCATCGACGCTCCCCCTTACACTGTCAGGGAGCGTTATAACGCTCCCTTGGCCCTTTTGAGGGAGTGCTATAGATTTTGAAGGCGTTGGCGCCCCCTAAAGCTTAATAGGGAGCGCTACAACACTCTGATAGCCCTTTTGAGGGAGCGCTACCTATTCTGGGCAGTTGTTAAGCTGTTGAGATAAATGGGGGAAGCATATTTTCATTCTTGGAAGGCAGTTGGATTCGAATCCCTAGTCCAGCCATGATCCTAGTGAAGATCCTCAACTGAAGGAGGAAAATCCTCACCTTCCCGAAGGATATCTCAATATTGTTGAGCCTCTCCAAGGCTATATAAGAAAGATTTCTAAATGGTGAAAGGGGACTTCAAATGGAGAATGATACCAAACCTATGATCTCATAGGTGGGACAGAAAAGAGAGAATCATACCAAACTTATGATCTCATGAGTGGTATGGACTGAAAATGGAGAATCACACCAAACTTATGATCTCATAAGTGGTGTTGGGGGAAGAATTGAACATACGAAACTTATGATCTTGGAGGAAACTTACAGCTAGCCAAAGGAGAGTGATCAGTGAAGCTGTTGTTATCCAGATTGTGGAGCTTTCAGGCAAGGGTTAGACGAAGGGGACTTGATGAAGCTGTCACATTCGCATCTACGATTGTAAGTACTGTTGTCGTTATTCTCATTAATATGACACGCTTGGCATGTTTCTTTCTAGTTTGTGTCTGATGTTACATGAACTTATCATTTAGTGATAGATCTATTTTCAAGCTAATATAAATAGAGTAGGAAGTGGTCGTATCTTGTTTTGTCCGCAGAAATCAGCGAGGAAAACAGAATTGGAGCGCAACTCGGAGCGTGCAGGGACAAACATCGATAACAGGTACTTCTATCAGCCTTCCTTCTCATGTGTTAGTTTAGATAGATTCGAAAGGAATTCAGTGTCCACGTTAATCACTTTTTTGTCTAGGGTTAAGGTCAAGCATTAGAGGTGATCTACTTGTCCGCAGGGATATTTTCCTACAACAGAAACTGGAGACTCCATTGGGGATAGGTAGATCACCTCTAAGGCTTGACCTTAACCCTAGACAGAAAAGTGCTTAACGTGGACACTGAATTCCTTTCGAATCTATCTAAACTAACACATGAGAAGGAAGGATGATAGAAGTACCTATTATCGACGTTTGTCCCTGCACGCTCCGAGTTGCGCTCCAATTCTTTGCTCCTCGCTGAGTTCTGCAGACAAAACAAGATACGACCACTTCCTACTCTATTGATATTATCTTGAAAACAGATCTATCACTAAATGATAAGTTCATGTAACATCAGACACAAACTAGAAAGAAACAGGCCAAGCGTGTCATATTAATGAGAATAACGACAACAGTACTTACAATCGTAGATGCGAATGCGACACTTGCGAAAGTTGAGAGGGACAATGCGACACTTACGACAATTAAGAGGGACAATGCGACACTTATCCAGCTGAGCAATTTTGACGTGTAACAGAATGCCCCCCAAAGTATGAAGTTAGGAGCTGCCAACTGATAACTGAAATGCTTTGTATATGCTCAAGGAAGGGTATAGACTCGGAGAACCTGACGGAAGATGCACACAAACATCCAACAAATATCATGACATATTTCAAAACCCAAGGCAGGCATGCCTATGCTTGGGTGATCAAGACTTAGCAGGATATGGCCGCCATAAAATACACTGCGGATACATAATTGTATTGATAAAAAGGTATAGCCACCGAAGATACAATGTGGATCTATACTCTGATGACTTGGATTGATTGTAGCCACGAAGAATACACAGTGGATCTACGAGATGACAAGACATAGCCACGACCAATACAAAGTGGATCTATGTGACAGTGTATGTGTCATTGTTCAAAATAAACTCCATCGCAGCCTGGGCAAAGCATGTATCAAAGTGATGGCTCCACCCAGGGTCTTCATACCAATCCCAATATGGTACGAATCTAACCATGTGAATAGATGTCCTGACGTCGAACATGGTAGAAACCACTTGATTACCAGTCAATGGTGTGAACCGTTAACAAGTACGAGGGAGATCACCATTAATGTTGATGATTCCCAAGGTACCCTAGTACATTCCAGCGAATGTGAGTAAATGAGATAAGGTCGAACATCCACGGAATCATTCGATCAGGGGTCAATGATGTAAACCCACTGTCGAACATGAGGAGGCGTGCCATTGAGGCATGCAGGTCCCAAAGTACTAATTAGTTTCTAAGTCTAATTCCCAGATAATGTGTTGAAGTCGAAAGGAATAGACTCGTCGAAGGAGGGCCTTGATGTATCCCCCATCAACGACATGAAACGGACATGGAGGTGTAATTGGTAGATCAAATGGACATGGACTCACACAGGTTGTGAGACAAGATATTTGGGATGGCTGACTCTCGAGGCGGATAGTTCCCTTGAACATTGAGGCACAACAGCAAAACATGACATGGACCGAAACTATGTAGTGGGTACTGTGACTTGTGTCGGGTGACCCAAAGGAGTGAAAGGAACTCGAAGGATTGGCTCAGTGCAGAGGTTCAGCGTATTATGATATGTGTAAAGCGACAAAGTGTCGTGTTCAAGGGTGACTCTAAGAAATGCTGGATGATGTTCTCAAGAGACTGCTTGGCTTGCTCCTTTCAATTTTTTCCCCCATCCAGATAGATGAGTACCTCTTTTTGATTTAATGAGCTCGAGGAGGATAACACATGCTCGATATAACTCACCCTTGGTCAGTCCCACTCTTCCTCTAAAGAGTGTGAAAGTGGTCGATCCAGTTTCACCATCGGTCGATCGCATTCCTCCATTGTGGAATGTCAAAGTGATTGATCCAGTCCCTTCCTCGGTCAGTCCCACCCTTCATCTTAAGAGTGCCAAAGTGGTTGATCTGATCCCATCGTCGGTCAATCCCACTCTTCCTCTGAAGAGTTCTAATGTGGTCTATCCAAGTCCACCATTGGTTGATCTGATCCAATCATCGGTCGATCCTACTCTCCTTCTAGAGAGTAAACCCGATATTGCCCATGTTTTTCTTGTTAATACAGACTCTACCATGCTTGGGGACATTCCTCCTCCTCCTGTGGAACCCCCTCCAAGTATTGAGGCCATCCTTTTTGATTGGGGTGCGCTAACTGGACCTCGTCTTCCCTCTCACGTTCCTTTCCAGATTACAATACAGGTGCGTGGTCGGGACGTTCCTCAAACATTGGTAGATGAAGGTGCGTCCGTTAGTATTTTGTCTTCTGTTGCTTGGTATGCTTTGGGTTGTCCACAACTTGCACCGGTTACACAGAATCTGTTAGCTTTTAACAGAGGAACTAGTCAACCTTTAGGGATCCTTCCTCAGTTTCTTGTAACTTTGGGAGGGAAAACTATCTTTATCGATGTCATGGTAGTCCGAGACCCCTTGGATTTCTCTTTAGTCCTTGGGCGAGATTATGTCTATGCTATGAAAGCTATTGTATCCACTCTTTTCCGTGTGATATCTTTTCCTCACGATGGAAGAATTGTGACTATTGATCAACTTTCATTCATTAGCCCTGACTGGGTTACCTCCATAACTGGTTCTTATATGCAGACAGTATCACCCCCGCAGCATGTCAATTATGTGGCGTTGTCTCCCATGACCTCAACTTCCAATGACTTGGATCCGGCAGTTGACATGGTGATTTCTTCGGTAGGGTTATTGGAGCCTGATCTCCTTACCCCTATCGTGACCCTCGACATGTGTTCCTTCTAGAGTGATTCTCTTCCATCCAGCGAAGATCTCTTGGAATCCATGACCGATTCTTGTCCCTTGACGTGGTATCCTTCTAGTGTGTTATCCTCTTGGAAGCCATGATCAAGAAGCACCACGAGCATAGTTTCTCTTCTCTGTGGAGAGCTCGTTAAAAAATGAAACAGAGGCCACTAGATTTCATGCTGGGGGAAACCACGAGCACAGTTTCTCTTCTCTGTGGCAAGCTCGTTAAAAAATGAAACAGAGGTCACGAGCATATTTTCTCTTCTCTGTGGCAAGATCGTTAAAAAATGAAACAGAGGCCACTAGATTTCATGCTGGGGGAATAACAAGCATAGTTTCTCTTCTTTGTGGCAAGCTCGTTAAAAAATGAAACAACAATCTGGGGATCGAACCTGGAACCTTGAGCATAGTTCTTTTCCTGTGTCAAGCTCGTTAAAAAATGAAACAATCACCTCTCCCTTCAAGTTGAGTCTTTTGCCAGATCTCGTAGATGTTGAGTCGAGTCTATCGTTAGGACTCATTTTTGCACCTTCATTTCATCCACCTATATCCTTTTTCTCCATCTAGCACAGAAATTGGTGACAACCTCAAAGTCGGTGAATGAATTGAATCTTGGGGGGCATGTCCCCATCCTTTGATGATCATTCTGGAGTCAAGTCACCAGCTTTCAAGCTGGGGGCATACCGAGCTTAGTCCTTGTTCTTTCTCGTGCTCATAAATACATGAGAATGCAAACGGGTAAACTTTTATCTCTTTTTCGGGCCCGTACGGATACGAACAAACGAAAAAGGAACCCCCCTGGAGTCTCCTTTAAACCCTTTTCAGACTCTCTAAATATGAAAAGATTGTCGAGTGATCTTGTTTTCTTTCACACTCGTTAAAAGGTCAGAAAGAGCGTCTTGCGAGCGATAGTTTAACCCTTTTTCGGTCTCATTGGTCTACTGTACAAAAAAGGAACTGAGAGAGTTCTCTTTTAAGTGTTTTTCCAAACTCTATAATCCCGAAAAAACTTTCAGTTTTCTGTCTTTGGAATCGTTAAAGCACACATTGACAGACCCATATGGGAATGAACCCTTACTTCTTCTGGTTCGTTAAACAAAGGAAGAGGAACTTACCGAAGGTGAGTTATATCGAGCATGTGTTATCCTCCTCGAGCTCATTAAATCAAAAAGAGGTACTCATCTATCTGGATGGGGGA
>ML799204.1:50303-67182 GCA_009831015.1 Picea engelmannii | reverse complement strand
ATAGCCACCGAAGATACAATGTGGATCTATACTCTGATGACTCAGACTGATCGTAGCCACGAAGAATACACAGTGGAGCTACGAGATGACAAGACATAGCCACGACCAATACAAAGTGGATCTATGTGACAGTGTATGTGTCATTGTTCAAAATAAACTCCATCGCAGCCTGGGCAAAGCATGTATCAAAGTGATGGCTCCACCCTGGGTCTTCATACCAATCCCAACATGGTACGAATCTGACCATGTGAATAGATGTCCTGACGTCGAACATGGTAGAAACCACTTGATTACGGGTCAATGGTGTGAACCGTTAACAAGTACGAGCGAGATCACCATTAATGTTGATGATTCCCAAGGTACCCTAGTACATTCCAGCGAATGTGAATAAATGAGCTGAGGTAGAACATCCGCGGAATCATTCGATCAGGGGTAAATGATGTAAACCCACTGTCGAACGTGAGGAGGCCTACCATTGAGGCATGCAGGTCCCAAAGTACTAATTAGTTTCTAAGTCTAATTCTCGGATAATGTGTTGAAGTCGACAGGAATAGACTCGTCGAAGGAGGGCCTTGATGTATCCACCATAAACAACATGAAACAGACATGGATATGTAATTGGCAGATCAAATGGACATGGAATGACATGGGTTGTGAGACAAGATATTTGGGATGGCTGACTCTCAAGGCAGATACTTCCCTTGAACACTGAGGCACAACAGTAAAACATGACATGGACCAAAACTATGCAGTGGGTACTGTGACTTGCGTCGGGTGACCCAAAGGAGTGAAAGGAACTCGAAGGATTGGCTCAGTGCATAGGTTCAGTGGATTATGATATGTGTAAAGCAACAAAGTGTCGTGTTCAAGGGTGACTCTAAGAAATGTTGGATGATGTTCTCAAGAGACTGCTTGGCTTGCTCCTTTCAATATTTTCCCCCATCCAGATAGATGAGTACCTCTTTTTTATTTAATGAGCTCGAGGAGGATAACACATGCTTGATATAACTCACCCTTGGTCAGTCCCACTCTTCCTCTAAAGAGTGCCAAAGTGGTCGATCCAGTTTCGCCATCGATCGATCCCATTCCTCCATTGTGGACTGTCAAAGTGACTGATCCAGTCCCTTCCTCGGTCAGTCCCACCCTTCATCCGAAGAGTGCCAAAGTAGTTGATCTGATCCCATCGTCGGTCAATCCAAATCTTCCTCTGAAGAGTGATAATGTGGTCTATCCAAGTCCACCATTGGTTGATCCGATCCAATCATCGGTCGATCCTACTCTCCTTCTAGAGAATAAACCCGATACTACCCATGTTTTTCTTGTTAATACAGACTCTACCATGCCTGGGGGAATTCCTCCTCCTTCTGTGGAACCCCCTCCAAGTACTGAGGCCATCCTTTTTTATTGGGGTGCACTAACTGGACCTCGTCTTCCCTCTCACGTTCCTTTCTAGATTACAGTTCAGGTGCGTGGTCGGGACGTTCCTCAAACGTTGATAGATGAAGGTGCGTCCGTTAGTATTTTGTCTTCTGTTGCTTGGTATGCTTTGGGTTGTCCACAACTTGCATCGGTTACACCGAATCTGTTAGCTTTTAACAGAGGAACTAGTCAACCTTTAGGGATCCTTCCTCAGTTTCCTGTAACTTTGGGAGGGAAAATTGTCTTTATCGATGTCATGGTAGTCCGAGACCCCTTGGATTTATCTTTACTCCTTGGGCAGGATTATGTCTATTCTATGAAATATATTGTATCGACTCTTTTCCGTGTGATATATTTTCCTCACGATGGAAGAATTGTGACTATTGATCAACTTTCATTCATTGGCCCTGACTGGGTTACCTCCCTAACTAGTTCTTATATGCAAACAGTATCACCCCCGCCGCATGTCAATTATGTGGCGTTGTCTCCCATGACCTCAACTTCCAACGACTTGGATCCGGTAGTTGACATGGTGATTTCTTCGGTAGGGTTATTGGAGCCTAATCTCCTTACCCCTATCGCGACCCTCGACATGTGTTCCTTCTAGAGTGATTCTCTTCCATCCAGCGAAGATCTCTTGGAAGCCATGACCGAGTCTTGTCCCTTGACGTGGTATCCTTCCAGTGTGTTATCCTCTTGGAAGCCATGATCAAGAAGCACCATGAGAATAGTTTGTCTTCTCTGTGGCAAGCTCGTTAAAAAAATGAAACAGAGGCCACTAGCTTTCATGCTGGGGGCAACCACGAGCATAGTTTCTCTTCTCTGTGGCAAGATTGTTAAAAAATGAAACAGAGGTCACGAGCATAGTTTCTCTTCTCTATGGCAAGCTCGTTTAAAAATGAAACAGAGGCCACTAGATTTCATGCTGGGGGAATAACGAGCATAGTTTCTCTTCTTTGTGGCAAGCTCGTTAAAAAATGAAACAACAATCTGGGGATCGAACCTGGAACCTTGCGCATAGTTCTTTTCATGTGTCAAGCTCGTTAAAAAATGAAACAATCACCTCTCCCTTCAAGTTGAGTCTTTTGCCAGATCTCGTAGATGTTGAGTTGAGTCTGTCGTTAGGACTCATTTTTGCACCTTCATTTCATCCACCTGTATCCGTTTTCTCCATCTAGCACATAAATTGGTGACAACCTCAAAGTCGGTGAATGAATTGAAGCTTGGGGGGCATGTCTCCAGCCTTTGATGATCATTCTGGAGTCAAGTCACCAGCTTTCAAGCTGGAGGCATACCGAGCTTAGTCTTTGTTCTTTCTCGTGCTCGTAAATACATGAGAATCCAACCGGGTAAACTTTTATCTCTTTTTCGGGCCCGTATGGATACGAACACACGAAAAAGGAACCCCCCTGGAGTCTCCTTTAAACCCTTTTCAGACTCTCTAAATATGAAAAGATTGTCGAGTGATCTTGCTTTCTTTCACACTCATTAAAAGGTCAGAAAGAGCGTCTTGCGAGCGATAGTTTAACCCTTTTTCGGTCTCATTGTACTACTGTACGAAAAAGGAACTGAGACGGTTCTCTTTTAAGTGTTTTTCCAAACTCTATAATCCTGAAAAACCTTTGAGTTTTCTGTCTTTGGACTCGTTAAAGCACACATTGACAGACCCATATGGGACTGAACCCTTACTTCTTCCGGTTCGTTAAACAAAGGAAGAGGAACTTACCGAAGGTGAGTTATATCGAGCATGTGTTATCCTACTTGAGCTCATTAAATCAAAAAGAGGTACTCATCTATCTGGATGGGGGAAAAAATTGAAAGGAGCAAGCCAAGCAGTCTCTTGAGAACATCATCCAGCATTTCTTAAAGTCTCCCTTGAACACAACACTTTGTCACTTTACACATATCATAATCCGCTGAACCTCTGCACTGAGCCAATCCTTCAAGTTCCTTTCACTCCTTTGGGTCACCCGACACAAGTCACAGTACCCACTGCATAGTTTTGGTCCATGTCATGTTTTTCTGTTGTGCCTCAGTGTTCAAGGGAAGTATCCGCCTCGAGAGTCAGCCATCCCAAATATCTTGTCTCACAACCCATGTCAGTCCATGTCCATTTGATCTACCAATTACATCTCCATGTCCGTTTCATGTCGTTGATGGGGGATACATCAAGGCCCTCCTTCGACGAGTCTATTCCTGTCGACTTCAACACATTATCCGGGAATTAGACTTAGAAACTAATTAGTACTTTAGGACCTGCATGCCTCAATGGCAGACCTCCTCACATTCGACAGTGGGTTTACATCATTGACCCCTGATCGAATGATTCAGTGGATGTTCGACCTCAGCTCATTTATTCACATTCGCTGGAATGTACTAGTGTACCTTGGGAATCATCAACATTAATGGTGATCTCCCTCGCACTTGTTAACGGTTCACACCATTGACATGGTCAGATTCGTACCATATTGGGATTGGTATGAAGACCCTGGGTGGAGCCATCACTTTGATACATGCTTTGCCCAGGCTACGATGGAGTTTATTTTGAACAATGACACATACACTGTCACATAGATCCACTTTGTATTGGTCGTGGCTATGTCTTGTCATATCGTAGCTCCACTGTGTATTCTTTGTGGCTACGATCAGTCCGAGTCATCAGAGTATAGATCCACATTGTATCTTCGGTGGCTATACCTTTTTATCAATACAATTATGGATCCATAGTGTATTTTATGGTGGCCATATCCTGCTAAGTCTTGATCACCCAAGCATAGGTATGTCTGCCTTGGGTTTTGAAATATGTCATGATATTTGTTGGATGTTTGTGTGCAGCTTCCGTCAGGTTCTCCGAGTCTATACCCTTTCTTGAGCATCTACAAATCATTTCAGTTATTAGTTGGCATATTCTAACTTCATACTTTGGGGGGCATTTTGTTACACGTCAAAATTTCTCAGCTGGATAAGTGTCGCATTGTCCCTCTCAATTGTCGTAAGTGTCGCATTGTCCCTCTCAACTTTCGCAAGTGTCGCAAATTGGTCACTAGTGTTGCAAAGGATGTTCAGACATACTGTCATGATAACGACACTAAGGAGACACTTATAACATCTCACAGGACTGATTTGAAGGAGGAGAACTGATCTACTGAACTCAAACAACCTTTTGCCATCTGAAAGCACCCAAAAAACTGAGTTTTGGAGAGGAGAGCTCCCCCTTACACTATCTCGAAGCACTGGCACTCCCCCTTACACTGTCAGGGAGCGTTATAATGCTCCCTTGGACCTTTTGAGGGAGCGCTATAGATTTTGAAGGCGCTGGCGCCCCCTAAAGCTTACTAGGGAGCGCTACAATGCTCTGATGGCCCTTTTGAGGGGGCGCTACCTATTCTGGGCAGTTGTTAAGCTGTTGACATAAATGGGGGAAGCTTATTTGCATTCTTGGAAGGCAGTTGGATTCGAATCCCTAGTCCATCCATGATCCTAGGGCAGATCCTCAACTGAAGGAGGAAAATCCTCACCTTCCCCAAGGATATCTCAAGATTGTTGAGCCTCTCCAAGGCTATATAAGAAAGCTTTCTAAATGGTGAAAGGGGACTGCAAATGGAGAATGATACCAAACCTATGATCTCATAGGTGGGACAGAAAAGAGAGAATCATACCAAACTTATGATCTCATGAGCGGTATGGACTGAAAATGGATAATCACACCAAACTTATGATCTCATAAGTGGTGCTGGGGGAATAATTGAACATACAAAACTTATGATCTTGGAGGAAACTTACATCCAGCCAAAGGAGAGTGATCAGTGAAGCTGTTGTTATCCAGATTGTGGAGCTTTCAGGCAAGGGTTAGACGAAGGGGACTTGATGAAGTTGTCGCATTCACATCTACGATTGTAAGTAATACTGTCGTTATTCTCATTAATATGACACGCTTGGCCTGTTTCTTTCTAGTTTGTGTCTGATGTTACATGAACTTATCATTTAGTGATAGATATGTTTTCAAGATAATATCAATAGAGTAGGAAGTGGTCGTATCTTGTTTTGTCCGCAGAACTCAGCGAGGAGCAAAGAATTGGAGCGCAACTCGGAGCGTGCAGGGACAAACGTCGATAACAGGTACTTCTATCATCCTTCCTTCTCATGTGTTAGTTTAGATAGATTCGAAAGGAATTCAGTGTCCACGTTAATCACTTTTCTTACTAGGGTTAAGGTCAAGCCTTAGAGGTGATCTACCTATCCGCAGGGAGATTTTAGTACAACAATAAGGGCAGTGAGGTTCTTTCAATTCCCTTACCTTTTTCTTCGCCATGTTCTTCATCTCTCAATAAATTCACCTTAGTTGTTGGAATCAATGCCTTCTTACTTAACCAAATCACCCCTGACCATGGTATCTCTATAGCCTCTACAATAGCCCCCTCTATAACATCAACATGCAATCCATGCACCATAGAGCTTGCTCCGTCTAAGTTCTCAGCAAACTTGAGTGCGACGACATTGTCAAATCCATGTAATTTATCAAAGAAAGACACCCAACGTACATTCTGAAAAATATTGTTAGCCTTGAGATAGCTAAACAATAGGTCGAGTGACTCGGGTTCATGATGGACAACTAATCCTCCCATTGTAGGTAGTCAAATTCTCACTAGAATATTGTCATTGGAGTTTCGACAAGGTAAGTTACATGAATGAACTTGTAGTTTTTGCTACAGGGAGATTATTGAATTTAAAAAGTGGGTGGTATGGAGCTTGTATTCCATAATTAGTAATAATGACAAACAATATAAATTATGTGTCATCATGGAATGGCAACATGATGTGATAGGAAGAATGGAAAAAGTAATAAATATGACACATGGTAAGGTGATTTGTCACCCCCAACTAAAGGTTAAATTCATCCTCGGTTGAGGTGGGATTTATGACACTAATCCAAATGTCACCTCAAAACCAAAAATCATACGATAAAATGGAAAGGACATACCTATTGAGTACTTACCGTAAGATGCATCTAGTGTGTAAATAGTTGAATGTAATCAAATGTCATAGTACCAGTAGTAATGATAATCGTAACAGGTGTATTTGGAATAATTCATGACTAAAGAGTGGTGTATAGAGTTTTAGAATCTATTCAGAGAAGAGTCACATCACCATTGCACTAGAGTTTCAACGCTTATTCCATCGATTTAGCATGTAGAGGAATTTGTTGGAGTCACAACAGAGTGTTGCATACTATAGTTAGTATCAGTAGTGAGGGAAAACTATAAAGTGGTGGTGATGAGTAACAATCAAGGAATCACATTGAGTGAGGAGTTACGTCAATTGATGAATTGCATCAAGCATACAATGAGTTATAAGAAGCGACGAGTTACAATAATAATTGAGTTACACCATGAAATGAGTTACAACAAGTAATGAATTACAACATGCAAGCGATGAGTTGCAACAAATGATGAGTAACAAAAAATGAGTTACAAAAAATGATAAGTTGTGGAAAATGTTGAGTAACAACAAATAATTTAGAACAAATGATGACTAACCGCAAATGAGTTACAACAAATGAGATACACCAAATGATGAGTATCAACAAATACGTTACAATAGATGATGAGTAACCACAACTGAGATACAAACAAGAAGTTAAATAAAAAAATCAACAATGAATATCATCAATTGAAAAAAATCTTCAGAGATAGACCTGTAGTTGTTATTGACAAAACAATTCACTACAGTATTAGCAAAAATAATGGAAAAAATCTCCATTTTTGTTTTTAAGTGTCAACCGCCAGCAAGATAGTTTTCAGCTGACACCCATCTAATTGTGCTATAATGTACTCTTCCAATTGAACATGATGGGGGAATGACTCAATATCCTATACGAATTTCGTAGGCTATATTCAACAAGAAAAAATGGATTCAAGGAGATGTCACTAGGTTAAAAGATTGACAAACCCTAAAAGTGACATTAAATAAAATAAATGATTATATTTAAATGGAGTTGGAGGAAACATATTTGATTTGGTAAAACGAGGGGAAACATATAGAAGGTCCGAAGAAAGTATAAATATAGGAACAACACTTCCCCTTGTCATTATTATTTGATATATTATTGTGTTCTCTGGTAGATAGTGTTTTTGTTGGAGTCTTGGGAAAAACCCTTCCACTACAGGTTTAGTTTCATTGGTGCAATATCGACCCTAATTATACAGCAGATGCATTCATCCAGAATCCTCATTTGATTTCATTATGGTTCTTTATTTCATTCCAGAGAGGTCTTGAGGAAAAATCGACTTGCACAAGGGGTTTGTGAAATTTTTCCAAATGAGATTGATCGACAGGTCCACTTGTGTTAGAACAATTCCGTGCACCTATAAAATGATGCATTCCCGCAGGTTGAGAAAGGATTGTCTCGCAAGGACTCACTAGACACCCCAAGGGCATCCCGCAAGGACCCTTATGAATTGGGGTTTTGTAACAGTTCATCGAATAGGGTATAGGAAGAGATATAAAGCAGTTGGAGGATCATCCATAGAGAAAAGGTCACAAAAGAATAGTAGAGGAGGGTATGGAGAGCCTTGGATCCATATATTATTATAGAAATATTTTCCTCACCATTTCTATCTTGCACAAAGGGACTTTTTCCATTTCCCTATGCAGACTTTTGATTCCTTTTTTATGAATCCAGAGCTAAAAATCATACATTTTTCCACATTTATGCTCCCTATCAGTTATACAAGATGCGTATACTCTTGTTGCTCCACTATAGCTTGTGTATATCGGGATTTGTGCCAGAAAATACAAAATGAGGTCGAGTTTCCATGTCATGACAAAAGATCTTTGATCCTTGGCCTTCCATGTACTATAAATGTTCTAACTTGACCCTTCAGTTGCATTCTGGAGGCTATAAGAGCACAATTTCAAACTATGGAAAATGAGGAGAAAGAATTAAACTTTGAGAGAAAAGTTACTCTAGAGAAATTACTTCATATTGAGTCTGCATCCCTTTGTCCATCAAGTCTGAACACAGTGTTCATCCCCCAAGCTCTTCCCTTATTATTGAGAGGACCTCTTTGCCTCTTTCTCATGAGATTTCCTTTGGTGGAGGATTGAAGTGGCAAGGACCTAGTTGGAATGAACTTGGTTTCTTGGTTTTGAACCATGCCGACATGGAAGTCTGTAATGTTGACACTTCTGTTGATCAATTATTAATAGAAATACTCCTTTCCCTTCCTATTAATATCTTGCAAATATATGATTATTATCCATGGGTGTGTTTGTAATGCTTATTATTGGATTATGTTATCTAATGTGCTAATCCCTTTTATATCATCATTATATACTTGCTTTGCTCGTTTGTTGAGAACTTATTGCAAGTATAAAGCTTTGGGTCAAAGCACTCAATGGTGGAACATCATCAAACGTTGGATCAAGGTAGGCCTCTTTCTTGTATTGCACATTAGTCTATATAGCATATGTTGGAATTGAGTTGATTTTTCCAGTCATACCTGTTTGTTGTGGTTTACCCTTGGCCATAGAGAGTTTTTCCCTTGTATCAGAAATGGCGACTCCACTAAGGATATGATCTTCCTTCTAAGGGTTGAAGTACATTTTCTTCTTACATTAGTCTTTCTCCTTTGTGTTTCTTGTCATATCACTACTCGATAGATCCTGTTCACTCTGAGTCTGAGTTTTCAACCTTTTACCCTTACTTGGCCTTGTTTTAAAGCATATACGCCCTTTTCTCCTTGACAGTCGCATATACACACTTGATGTCTCATTGCAAGAAGTGTATATACGCTATGTTCTCCTGAGCAGTTGCGTATACCACTTCCCATTGCTTGTTTTCTTGGTTGAGTGACTGTTGGGTAGGATTTAAAGATTGTTGAGCCTTCTTAGTTCTCTGTAGCGTCTATTGAGATTATCTGGGATGATAGGAAGCCTGTTTGGGTTGAATTTTTGGGCGTAGTCTTTCTCTCTATTTTCTATTTTTAATATGTCCTTGGCTTCTAGGTTGTTTGCTTGGTTGCCTGGTATTCTGCATGAGTTACTATTTTTATACACAGTATAATTCATCTTTCAAGTTGCTTATCAGTCCATGCATTTTCTTTTTACAATATTGAAAATACAAAAAAAAGGCATTTTGCATTGGTTGGCATTTTTGTCTTTGAATTTTTATCATTAGCTTAGCACATTTAGCAAAATATCGTATTTTACTTCTGAATTGGAGATTTGAAATTGAAGACTACATTGTTTTTATTAGCATATCATTCATTGAAAAGTTAAATATAGACTTTGCATTATATCCATATTTATTTTTTGGCAGAGTCATAACACCATGCATTTCACTTCCATAGCTTTTTGAGTAACCACGACCAATAAAATTTACACTTTAAACTAAAATTGATTAGCCACAATTTTATTTTTAGTGTGCACAACCTAGCTTAAGATTTGGTGCCTTGGAATAGGATTTTGTGAGTAAACTTCTCCAAGGAAATTAAATCAACATATGTGTCTGAGACAGGGAGTTGAGAAGTCCATTGTATAATTGGTAAGATCATGAGGCTCCACTCACACCGAAGTTAATCACGAGGTCACGTGAAGTTAGTTGAAGGGATAACCATTATATACTCACCTAGCGTCAAAGATATTTTGTGGATTTATTTGTATTTGGGGATCTTTGTTGTAGGTGAATCCCCCTGTGGACAAGTGGATTCACTCTTGGTATCTAGACTCCTAAGGCCAAGAAATAAAAGTTCTTAACATGGACATTGACTTCCTTTTAGATCTAATCAAACTAATCAATGAAAGAGAAGGAGAAAGATATGTACCTTATTAGCGATGTTTGTCCTTGCAAAGTCTAGGCTGAGCTTTGATCCTTAGCTCCATGATAGGTCCTGTAAAACAAACAAAGGTACAAAAGACTTCCTACTCTACTAATATTAGCTCAAAAATAGATCCATCTACTGTAGAAAAACTCATATGGAACAAGCATAAGTTTGAAAGAAACAGGTCAAGCATTGACTATTAATGAGAACAAGTAAAAGTACTTACAATCCTTTGGATGAAGGCGCAATAGCCTCTTCTAGTTCTCCTTGTCAAACCCCTTTGCTCAAGCAATATACACAGATGGATTTGATTTCATCTCACTCATGAGATCATAAGTTTCACATCTCCAATATTTTCCATGTCAATACCTTCTTATGAGATCATAAGTTAGGTATAATTCTCAACATCCATTGTACCTTTCACCATGAGAAGGCCTCCTTATATAACCTTGGAGAGGCCCAACCACTTGAGAGATATTTGGGATAATTTGAGGATTTCTCTCCCTTAGTTGAGGATCTTACCTAAGATCATGCCTTCACCATCTATTTGAATCCAACCACCTTTAGGAATTGAGGGATTCTTCCCTGATTTGCCTCAACAAACCCAATTTTTTTCTCAAAAAGGGTAGCGCTACCCCAAAAGGGTGCATAGGGAGCTTAAAAACTCCCCCAAAGAGGCTCAGGCAGTGCCAAAACTCCCTGATAGTGTGTAGGGGAGCACGCCTCTCCAAAATTCATTTTTTAGTGGTTCTTTCAATGGAAAAAGGTTTGTAGTTCCTGTCAACTAATTTCTCTTCTTCCAAACTAGCATTTGAGGTGTCTTAAGTGTCTTTGTCATGTCGTTAGAGGCATGGCATAGGAAAGATGGCAGTATGATGTTTGTGACACTTGCAACATTTATAGTCAACATGCGACACTTACAACACTCGTAATGATGACACTTGTGACACTATTGAAGTGTGTAATTTTGAGGTGTAACAGATTGCCCCCCAAAGTACGAAGTTAGAAGATGATGATGACTGCAGTACTTTGTAGACTTTTTTGAGCAAGGGTATGGATGCAGAGAAACCGGAAAAAGTTGCACACAACCATCAAACAAATATTATAACATGTTTCTAACCCAAGGCAGGCATACATATGCTTGTGTTATAAATACTTTTTAGGTATGCCCGATGTTAGCACTTGGTAAATTTCATAGAGGTTGACAGCAGAAGAAATCTACTAAGGTAACTTTATCCAACCACTTTTGAAGCTGGGATCTAGACCTTCCAACTTCAGAGAGGGATCTCTCTATATGATTTAGCTATGTTTCCAACTTTAAATATTAGGCTAGGTAAAGAAATAGGTCGGTTTTGTTTTCAAAGTGTTTTTTCGAATTGGTTGAGACAATCTACACATCCATTGGGCTATGGGGTCTGTGTTTTAATAAAATATGAAATCTGAACCAGAAACACAAAGGGAAACACTTTCATAGGGTGAGATAATATAATCACTGGATTCTTTAGTAATTTAAATGATGAACAGTAGAAAAGATGAGAAAGATAATTTCAACAAAGAAGCAATTAAGAATTTCTTTATTGAAAACACCAGAAGATAAAACACTTAAATCTTTCGAGTCAGAAACAGGGTATACTAGATAAATCCTGCAACATTCGTTACTCTTAAAGATTAGATTCAGAAAACAAAATGATGACAAAGCGAGAATAACATTCAACTTAGGGAGAAAAACATCACTAGTGAATACACGCAAGAATCCTGTAAAAGTGCCTACTTTTTATTAATGGAAGATCTCAAAAAGATTACAGTTTGATATCGTCAGGGTGTGAAGATCAACAACCATCAATACTTCAAAAGGTGAAGTATTTATAACTCAAATTAAAAATATCCTATCATTAATGACCAGGATGTGCTAAATCTATTTTTAGCCTAAATAACTTAACAAAATTCCTAAATCTAGGAACTGCTTGATGATGTGGTGTAACTGCACGTTGATTTCTGGGTGGGTCGTTGATGAAGCCTCTACACGACCTCATCTGACTGGATGAATGACTGGACTGGGATAGGTCATCTTCTAATTGATCAGATCACAAAGTTCCTCCCATCTAAGATGAATAGGCACGTTGACTTTGAGCAGCCTTCGATACACTTCGTCCATTTCTGTGTACTTGGTGAATGTAGGCTTGGTGAGGAAGATGTATTGAATCTCGTGTTGGATACTAATGTCCCACTGGAGAGAATGTAAGAATTCCTTTCCAGTGATGCTCCCTTGAATGCCTCCAAAATTTGAACTGTCCTTAGCCACTTCGACTAATCTCTTCTTGTAGTCTGGGAGTGTCATCAATTTATCATTGATTATTTTCAGACCAGGAAGACCTTTCTTCTGGAGAGATTCAATCTTACTGAAGAATCTTTGTACCCCCAGGTCCATGGCCTGAACCTTTTCTTCCAACTGAAGAATTAATCCTCTCTTGGTCAAAACTCTTTTGACCTCAAGGATGGTCTTTGTTCTATCTTCAATCTTCAGTTCTTCCAGCTCTTCCCTGGTCTTAGAATTGAGGAACTTGATGATCTCGTTTGCCTGTGTTGGCATGTCTCCCAATTCTACTCTGATATTCTCAATGGCTTGATTTCTTCTCAGTACCAACTCATTCTTCTCAAACATGATTTGGATCATGGGCCATATCTCATTTATGGACTTAGTGATGTATGTCCATACATTCTCTTTAACCTCAGCCAAATTCTTCTCTGCCACTATTTGCTTCTGGAGCTGCTGTAGCTCCTGCTTGAGCTGCTCTGTCACCTGCTTTTCCTTGGAGAGGCTATTCTAGAAGGAAGTTTTGAGTTCCTGAAGGTTCTCAACTTTATTTTTAAGCCTGTTGATCTCTGTTTCCTACAGGTTCATCTTTTCCATGGACTTAGCCAGGTCAACTGTCTTCTCCTGTGATGTCAATGGAGTCGCGGATGGGACTTCTGTCACTGACGCTGTGCTCACTCCTGAAATTGGAATAGCACTCAATGGAATGAATTCCATTGGTTTCATTTGCTCTTTCTCTTTTAATAGCTTCTCCATCTCATCTTCCATTTCTTTAAGCTGTGCATTCTGCTCCATGAGCAGCTTGAGCATCTCATCTTTCTCTCCTTCCTTATCTTCTATCTCCTTCACCTGTGAATCCTCTGTGGGTGGGATCTTTAGTTGTTTCCTCAAGGAGGCTATGTCAGCATTTTTCTTCTTTATCATTTCCTCCGCTTCTTTGATGTTCGAAGGATCATAACCAATCTTGAGGACCAGTTCCTCCAAAGTCTTGATCCTATTGTCCTTGGCAAAGGACAATATCTTCTCCATCTTTAATTGTGTTTGAACATTGTTTAGGGACACCTGCAATTTCAACGCAGCAATGGAAGCATGCGCCAGAGTGTAGAAAACCATTTCCCTTGTCTGCTTGTGCAGATCCATTTGATCGGCCGGATGCACGTCCTTCATCTGGAATTCGAAGTTGGCCCTCTTGTAGTCAGTGATCACCTTTGGATCTGACACCTGCACCTGGAGGAATTCCATATGCATTCTTCCCTTCTCGGTGTCGAATGTCGATAGCAACCTATGTTGTGCAGTCGACGTCTTCTTCCATAACTGGGCGCAAGTACTGCTGGTCAGGGTCTGGTTCCTTTTCTTGATCAGCTCATACTTTTTCAAGATACTTAGCTTCTGTCCCACCTTGCTTGGCTGGGTGGTCAAAGGAGGATTTGTAGATTTTTCCAGCAATGCTGAGGCTATGGCCTTATGGAGGCTCAAACCGAAGGGTGGAATACCAACTTTGGTCACTATGGTAGACGGGGCTTCTTTTTCCCCAGTCGATCCAGGAGCTGCAATAGTCTTAGGCCTCTTGGTATGCAGCTGGAATTCCTCGAAAGATACCTCAGTGACAGGCGAAGATAACTCTTGCCTTGGCCTTTTCTCTTTTGGGACCTGTGGTGTGGTCGTTTGTGACACAGTGGCTGGGGGACCTTGTTGTTCTACTTCTACTAATGTGTTAGGCTCCCACACTATCTGATTTGCAAATTTTTCCACTTCAGGCCTAGCTTCATGAACATATGGGATGTTCTTGTTCTTCACCCTCATCTCTGAGATGATCCCACATGGATCATAATTCCATGGGAAGCTCATGGAGAACTTCATCTCCCTCAGCATCCTGTTTGCCTCTTACCCAGCGACACGATTATTGCATATGAAGGAGCCAATCTACCCCTTGATTCTTAGTTGTTGCTTTTTCTTCAATGAAACGAAGTGGATATCATCGAAATTTATAATATGCCTTATATATTCTAGAGAAAAAATCCTAATAGGCAGATACTTGGGCAGCTTATACGGTGCCAGCTCGCACCCGTATACTTTGATCTCAGTGTAATATTGATACAGATACCACTACACGGTCTTTGTGTTGTCCAAGAGATGCAAGATCCTCTGAACTTCATCGTTTATCAAAGGCTCTGGCCTGCTGCCTAACATACTTACCACAGGGTGGTAGAACTGGTCGATGAACTCCTTGAAACTGAAATCAGTAGAGTTGTGCTTGAGCAAGGAGGTCCATACTGTGACCACCTGAGGTCTACCATATCCATCCATCTTCTGCATGGAAAAGCCAAATTTATCCACCTAGAAGAAGATGAACAAACATGCTAGTATTGATGAGTATCTAAACATGCCTTCCATGCTAAAATTCATGAACTGTTTGTGAATATTGTCTGCCAATAATGTGTTGAAGTCAAACCGGGTGGTGGGCTTTTCATCGGTAGAGAAGATGGATAGAAAACCCAGAATGGGTTCATCTACCCACTGATCGAAATAATATCCTAACAAAGCACAAAGGGATGAGATGACCTGGTTTCCCTTAGTTGAGAACATGGAAGACGGATAAGGAGGATTTGTGGAGGGAAATTGAGAGGATGGGGGAAGGAAAAGCTCGAATATTTGAGATCTTTGGGGGAAGGTCATTTTCTGGTATAATTATGTGAGAATTTTCAGGTTGAATGGAGATGCAGATTCGGCTTGGGGAATTTGCATCATATGGTCTATGGATTCGGGTGTGATGAGGAACAAGATATCTTCAAACGAGGAGATGACGGCTCTTTGTTCAGGAATATAGTGGGCTTGACACTTAAGATCAAACTCAAGAAAATGGTGGATCTGAGGGAAGAGGTAGAGGGGTAAATTGGATTCCCAGAGTCCAATTTCATCACTCTGGTCTAGGAAAACTTCCCTGAGCCATGACTGGAGGTCTGAGAAATCAAAATTGCATTTTGTTTCTACGATTAATCGGTCTTTGTCGACCAGTGGGATCTTGTCCAGGTCGACAGGAGGTGGGAGAAATGGATTCTCCTCTCCTTCTTCTTGTTTGGATTTTGGTGCCATTTCTGCAGTAGTACCTGCAATAAAACACAATGTTAGTGGGGGTGACTGATTGTGGATGAGGAAAACAGACTGTAAAGGAGGAGTAAGTGGTGAATTTCTTTGGTGCAATGGGTGAATGGTGACAGTAAGGGGGAATAACGGTAGTTTTAAGTAAAACAGGGGTCGGTTGGGTGCGGGAGACAGGTCAGCTGGATAACGGATAGATTATCCAGTAATAAATGGCCAACGGATCACTTTGAGGGTGAGATGGCAGGTGAAGGTGGATGAGGGATATGGATGGGTGATGTGGTGACTATTGATTAGAGGTAAAATTCATAGTAAGGGGCTTGCCACGAGCGAATGGGGGGGAAGGACTAACAGCATTTATGGGACATGACCATTTCAGGAAAAGTGGAAGGTGACGTCCAGAGGTGACGTTGGTCTGTCAGAGAGTAGGAGATGATAGGACTCAGGGCCATTAGATCGCTGCCATATATAAGAAGGGAACTGCCAGAGTAATAATACCATTCTGGACCCCCCCTCCCTCAGTTAAACGCAGATCAATCGAGGGGGTCCGAAATACATCTTGGGTCGTTGATCTGCGCACCCGCCTCTGAGACACAGATCTTTGTATGCTTTTTATCACTCATTCTGGACCCCCCCCTCCATTAAAAGTAGAATGGATGGGGGGGTTCGGAATCCAATGCTGACTGTAGATTTGAGCGATCGATCCTGGGCCGTCCAGATGAGCACGAGTCTTATCATCGATTCTGGACCCCCCCGGTTAAAAGCAGAATGGTCGGGGGGTCCGGAATGATATGTCCACCATAGATCTAGGTGCCATGATCAAGACCTTTGATATTTGTAGGGAGCATAAGTGGGGAGCGGAAAACACATGCACCGGGGAAAAACTTAGGATAAATGCATTTTATGGGTTTTTCCAAGGTTTTTCAAGTAGACACCACCATGGAGCTCGACCAAATGATCTTCTAAGCATATGAAACAGGGTGTGACATTTACATCAAGATGGTTTTATTAAAATGAAACAATAAAGCAACTAGCCTATATTCTACCCTAGCTTCCTATGACAATTAACCCATATTAGACTGTTGGGTTAAGAATTTACTCTACCCTGGGGCTATCTGACCAAGATTAGATAGTCTGGCCAAATTTATTCACTAATCTAACCTAGACACTTTGGCTAAGATTAAACTGTTTAGCCAAACTCATTCACTACCCTATCAACATCAAT
>ML799204.1:0-50084 GCA_009831015.1 Picea engelmannii | reverse complement strand
AGTTATTTGTAGAATGAAATATCATTTGTCAACAAAAATACTAGAGACAGATAATATCCCAGTCACCAGTTGATCCTATAAATTATAGGATGATAACAGCCGCCATAAAATACACTACAGATCCATAATTATATTGACAAAATGGTATAGCCACTGAAGATACAATGTGGATCTATACTCCTGTGACCTGAACTGATCGTAGCCACAAAGAATACACTGTGGATCTATGAGATGGCAAGACATATCCATGACCAATACAAAGTGGATCTATGTAACAGTACATGTGTCATAGTTCAAAAGAACTCCTTCGCAACCTGGGAAAAGTATACATAAGAGTGAAAAATCAACCCAGGGTCTTCTTACCGATCCCGATGTAGTACGAATCTAACCATGTGAATAGATGTACTAATGTTGAACATTGCATAAACCACTTGATTACCAGTCAATGATGTAAACCGTTAACAAGTGCGAGGGAGATCACCATTGATGTCAATTATTCCCAAGGTAATCTAGTACATTCCAATGAATGTGAATAGATGAGCTGGATTCAAACATCTGTGGAATCATCTGATCAGGAGTCAATGATGTAAACCCACTACCGAATGTGAGGATGCCTGCCATTGAGGCATGCAGGTCCCAAAGTACTAACTAGTTTCTAAGTCTAGTTCTTGGATAATGTGCTGAAGTCAACAAGAATAGACTCGTTGAAGGAGGGCCTTGATGTATCCGCCATCAATGACATGAAAATGACACATAGATGTAATTGGTAGATCGAATGAACATGGTCTGACACATGTATTGAAACATGATATTTGTGATGGCTGACTCTCGAGGAAGATACTTCCCTTGAACACTGAGGCACATCAACAGAAACCTGACATGGACCAAAACGTGATGATGTAGTGTATGCTGTAACTTTTATCAGGTGACCCAAAGGAGTAAAATAAACTCAGATAATTGGCTCAGTGCAGAGGTTTAGTGGATTAAAATGCGTGCAAAGACAAAGTGTCATGTTCAAGGGTGACTATAAGAGTTACTGGTGGTGTTCTCAAAAATTGCTTGGCTTACTTATTTCAATTTTTCCTCCATCCATATAGACGAGTAACTCCTTTTAATTTAAGGAGCTCGAGGAGGGTTACACATGATCGATATGACTCACCTTTGGTAAGTCCCCCTTCCTTTGTTAATGAACTAGAATAAGTAAGGGGTCAATACCATATGGTCCCTTCAATGTATGATTGTTTAACGAGTCCAGAGAAGGTAAAATTGGTGGTTTTTCATATTTAGAGAGTCTGAAAACAACTTAAAGACGACTCCAATGTTGTCCTTTTTCGTAATGTCAGTCTCGTGAGGCCGAAAAAAAGATAAATTATCACTCAAAAGACACACTTTCAAACCTTTTAACGATTGGGAAAGGAAGTAAGATCAATCGACAATATTTTCATGTTTAAAGATTCTGAAAAGAGCTCAAATACGACTCTAAGGGGTTCCTTTTTTATGTAACCATACAAGTCCGAAAAAGTGATAAAAGTATGCTCGGTTACATTCTCATGTTTTTTCGAGCACGAGAAAGGACAAAGACTAAGCTCGGTATGCCCCCATATTGAAAGATAGTGGCTTAACTCCAGAATGATCATCAAAGGCTGGAGACATGCCCTCCAAGATTCAATTCATTCACCGACTTCGAGGTTGTCACCAATTTCTCTACTAGATGAAGAAAAAGGATAAGAGTGGATGAAAAGAAGGTTCAAGAGAGGTGACTATAGCATTTTTTAATGAGCATGACATAGAAAAAGAACTATGCTCAGGGCTTCGGGTTCAATCCCCAGATTGTTGTTTCATTTTTTAACGAGCTTGATACAGAGAGGAAAACTATGCTTAAAGCTTCCGTTTCATTTTTTAATGAGCTTGCTACAGAGAAGAAAAAATATGCTCGTGACCTCTGTTTCATTTTTTAACGATCTTGCAACAGAGAAGAGAAACTATGCTCGTAACCTCTATTTCATTTTTGAACGAGCTTGCCACAAAGAAGAGAAAATATGCTCGTAGACTCTTCTTAATCATGGCTTCCAAGAGAATAACACTCTACAAGGACACCATGTAAAGGGACAAAAATCGGTCATGGCTTCCAAGATATCTTCACTGGATGGAAGAAAATCACTCTGGAAGGAACACATGTCGAGGGCCACGACAGGGGTAAGGAGATCAGGCTTCAATAACCCTACTGAAGATATCACCAGGTCAACTACTAGATCCAAATCATCGGGAGTCGAAGTCATGGGAGATAATTCCACATAATTGACATGTGGCGGGGGTGATACTATTGTCATATAAGAACCATTGAGGGAGGTAATCTAGTCAGGACTGATGAAGGAAAGTTGATTAATAGTCACAATTATTCCATCGTGAGGGAAATATATCACAAGAGAAAGAGTGAACACAATAGATCTCATGGAATAGACATAATCTCATCCAAGGAGTAAAGCGAAATCCAAGGGGTCTCAGACTACCATGACATCAATAAAGATAGTTTTCCCACCCAAAGTTACCAAAAACTGAGGAAGGGTGCCTAAAGGTTGACTATTTCTTCTATTAAAATCTAACATATTCTGTGTAACCGACGCAAGCTGAGGACAACCCAAAGTGTGCCAACCAACATAGGACAAAATACTAATGGATGCACCTTCATCTATGAGTGTTTGAGGAACGTCCCGACCACAAACCTGTACTGTAAGCTAGAAAGGAATGTGAGAGGGAAGATGAGGTCATGTTAGTGCACCCCAATAAAAAAGGATGGCCTCATTACTTAGAGGGGGTTTCGCGGAAGAATGAGGAATTCCCCCCAACATGGTATATTATTTATCAATGAGAAAAACATGGGTAGTATCAAGTTTACTCTCTAGAGGGAGAGTAGGATCGACCAATGATGGGATCAGATCAACCATGCAGCCACTCTTCAAAGGAAGAGTGGGATTGACCGATGATGGGATTGGATCCACCATGTAGGCACTCTTCAGAGGAAGGGTGGGACTGACCGAGGAAGGGACTGGATCAACCACTTTGGCACTCGTCAAAGGAGGATTGGGATCAACCGATGACAAAACCGGATCAACCACTTGGGTTTCATTCTCCAAGGGGAGAATGGGGTTGACGGGTGGAAATGGATCGACCTCTTTGGTGTCACTCTCTAATGGGAGAGTGGGGTCGACCGAGGATGAAAATGGATCAACTACTTGGGTTACACTCTTTGGATGAAGAGTAGGTCTGATCGATGATGGAATTGGATCAACTACTTTGGTGAGTGATTCAACCGAGGATGAAACTAGATTGACCACCTGATCAATCAGATTGACCAGGGATGGAACCAGATTGATCAGTCCATCAACTAATGATGGGTTGGGAGAAATATTACGATAAACTTTTGGAAGTTGAATTTTTTCCAAAAGAGAAGAAGACTCTTCCATACGAGGACAAAGGTGAGAATAATGATCACCTTTGCATAACATGCAAGGGAATTTGACAGTTGTCTTCTTCTTACCAACCTTAACGTCACTAGTTGACGGGGTATCATCGACATGACCGACAGAGGCCGATGATGTGGAGGACCACATTTCTAAGACCTTGGGAATACTAGGGCAATCCCTCAGAAAGTGGTCACGCTTACAAAGAGTGCAAGGGAATTTGGGTTTCGGATTCTTCATTTTAATCTTGTTGACCTCATCAACACTCCCAGTACTATTAACAATAGTTGGTTGCTAGGATTCAACATATGATGTTGTTGGATCCTTGGTCCTTTTCAGGTTCTTCTTCTTGTTCTCTTTCCTTTTCTTCTTCTTCTGATCAACCTGGATACCTTCTTTAGAGATTTCATTAGGCGAAGAAGGAGAGAGGGAAGGAGACTTAATGGGTGAAGAAGGTGAAAATTCGACAAGCGGTTGATGTGTGGGTGGTGTAATGACATATAAGGTATTAGGTGCAATTGAAGAACTAGGAGGATTTGAGATCATTGAAGTGGGAAATAACCAAACTGGTAATCCGATGGTGAGTCCCGAAAGACTCAGTGTGTCAATGTATGGAGGACCAAAGTTTCCAAAAGAAGGAAAGGTATAAGGTTCCCTAGGAGAAGGAGTTCCTACATTGGTACTCTTAGGATTTGATGCCATTAACACTGACTCAACCTAAGTTCCACTAAGTAACACAACCAACACACGCTATGAAACTGAGAAGAAAACAATCAAACAAAACCTTCCCACAATGAAACCACTAGTTGGTGATGAAATCCAACGTCACGAGATCAAAATAGGAAGGGGTGGGGATAGAGAGGGTGGATCAGTTATGTTGGCGACCTGCTTAATGGACTTACACCTTGGTGCAAGATTCCATGCAGTAATTCTGGATTTACCCTCCAAGGAACCTCTTCCAGTAATTATTAATGAGAACAAGTAAAAGTACTTACAATCCTTTGAATGAAGGTGCAACAGCCTCTTCCCGTTCTCCTTTTCCAACCCCTCTGCTCAAGAATTCTACACTGATGGCTTTGATGTCATCTCACTCATGAGATCATAAGTTTCACATCTCCAATATTTTCCATGTCAATACCTTCTTATGAGATCATAAGTTAGGTATAATTCTCAATCTCCATTGTACCTTTCACCATGAGAAGTCCTCCTTATATAACCTTGGAGAGGCCCAACCACTTGAGAGATATTTGGGTTAAGTTAAGGATTCCTCTCCCTTAGTTGAGGATCTTCTCTAATATCATGCCTTGACCATCTATTCGAATCCAAACACCTTCAGGAATTGAGGGATTTTTCCCTGATTTTCCTCAACAAACCCAAAATTTTCTCAGAAAAGGGTAGCGCTCCCCCAAAAGGGTGCACAGGGTGCTCAAACACTCCCCTAAATAGGCTTAGGGAGTGATAGTACTCCCTAACAGTGGGTAGGGGAGTGCTCCTCTCCAAAATTCATTTTTTAGTGGTCCTTTCAATGTCAAAAGGTTTATACTTCTTGTCAACTGATTTCTCTTCTTCCAAACTAGCCTTTGAGGTGTCTTAAGTGTATTTGTGATGTCGTTAGAGGCATGACATAGGAATGATGGCAGTATGATGTTTGTGACACTTGAAACGCTTATAGTCAAGATGCGACACTTGCAGACAAGCTGCGACACTTACAACACTCGTAATGACGACACTTGCAACACTATTGAAGTGAGTAATTTTGAGGTGTAACAATCTTACTAGTGCCCATACCTTTGTGAGAGGCGATGCTTGCAAGGTTTTGGGCTTTGCTAGCCTGCCCATATGGTGATATGAAATTATGACTTCTCACCCGTGCATTGGTTATACAGTGGTTTATTAGTTTCTTGACTTAGGTATCTCATAGGTTACTTGCAGGGGTTATTTTGCTTGTATCTTGAGTCAGATAAGAGTCAGACAACACACAACCTTTATGGAGGATTACCTCTCCGGGGGGATCTGATCGTCTGGTTGTTAATCCCACAAGGTCCCTTATAACTAATTTTGTTACCCCCAAACTTTAGCGGGGAGTCTCAGGTCCCTCTTGGATGAGACATACCTTCTTTAGTAAGGGAGGCCACTCAGCCACTTTAGCCCATTTGCATGCATATTGGTTGTTTGACTTTTTGGTATGCTCTTTGACTACTAGTTGGCAATAGGATATGTTTTCATTTATGGAAGAGTCATAATTCATTGTGGAGTCATACCATATTCCTCATAGGTTGCGTCAGTTGTTACAGTTACCACTAGTTTTTGATTCCTTGCCTTCTAAAAGGTATAGAGTTATCAGTAGTGGTACACACACATCAACTTTTCAGACTTGTGATCCTGCAAGGATGAGTACCGATTCTAGTCTTCAAAACACTGGGAGTTATTTGACTCCCAATCCCACTATAATTAATGGCACTCCTTCGACAAATGTAGCCGCTACAGTTGCAGTGCCAGAGGCTTACACCAGTACTATGGCTCAACCTATAGTTAATGCTTCATCTCTTGCCTCGAACCCTTTTGGGGGGTTTTGGCCACTTGTCGAGTTCCAATGTTCATACCATCCCCATGGTTTCTAGTCTATTTTATTATGGTATGCCTAACTTCACCTCGCAGTTTTTGACTACCATCCCAACTGCTGGCCATAACGCTAGCCTTGGAATTGGGGGCACTACACCTCCTTACACTCCTTCCCCATTTGGTGGTTCTCATATTCCCCAAGTGAATCCTAATGTAGGGAGTGCCCCTATTCTTAACCCTGGGACTAATCCATCTATGGCTAGATGGAACAACCTCGTTGGAGGACAAGTTTCTCCCTATATCCCTATCCCCTTGGTGTTGATTCCGACCAATAATTTTGGCATGACGAATATAATTCAATTCTCCAGGTTCCCACCTAGAGGTGGTCAGTCTTACACTTTGGGCACTCCCCAACCTAGATCTAATCTAGTTGGGAGAAATTTTAACAACCCCCAGCTTGGATATAATCCAACTGTGGGAAATTTTCATAACCCTTATCAAAACATTCCTGCTGGAATGATGCCCAATCCATGTTTTACGAATCAGCCCGGAGGAGAGACTTATAATTACGGAAAAGTTTTTGGTCCTCAATAGAATCCTAGATGGAACACAGTTCCTAATGCACAATCTTTTGCGGGAGGATGGGGTAAGGTGTCACAACCCCATATTCCCTTTTTGGCCATGATTAATTTGCCAGATTTGTCTAAACTAATGAATGACATGGTGAGTGATGACCCCACATGGCCCTCTATCCCTACCAAACTTCCATCAGACATTCCAAAGTTTAAAGGTAAGAATGGAAAAGACCCTAGTGATCACATCACTAATTTTCACATTTGGTGCTCATTGAATTCTCTAAACCATGATTCTATTAGGTTACGATTGTTTCATTGCACTCTCATTGGAGTGGTGTCACAATGGTACATTGAGCTACCTAGGGGGACATATGGGTCATTCCATCAGTTGGTGCTATCCTTTCTCAATCACTTTCAACTGCCCATTCGTTATGACGTTGGCCTTGAATGTTTGTCAACTTTACGCCAGGGTACCGACACTCACATCTCGTACCATATCCAGGAATGGCATAGGCAAAGGTGGTTGGTTAAGACTCCTATACCCTCGACCTTTATTATAGAATGGTTCCTAAAGTCTTTACACGCTCCTATTTCAAAGGAAATTGCTACTTTTGGGGTCTTCAGTGAGGAAGAAGCTATCCTTAGAGCCCAACAAATTGATTTTATATATGCTCAGTCTGGGATGTTATACCACCTTCTTCCAGATGCACTATGAACAAATCATGATCCTAGACAAACTCCTGAACCTCATGCCGATGGCATTGTAGGTTCCACCAATGTAAAATCCACAGACTCAGCAACGAAGTCTGTTGGAGGGCCAACCTCATCTGGATCCTCCAAACCCACCATATCAGGAGATGTACATTCTGTGCAATCGTCGAAGAACCCAAATGGTGACCAACAACCATATTGTAATAAAATGAAAGTTCAAAATAATCGTAAGGGTGGGAAGAATAATAATAATAAACCCAAGGACAAAGATAATAATGGTAAACAAAATGATAATGTTGGAGAGTGTAGGAAAGAGAAGCGTAAGGTGAATTTTCCTTGTAAAATTTGTATCGATGACCACCTTACCCACTTGTGCCCCAAAATTGCAGAGGCTGCAAATATTTTAAATCTATCACCCGCTTTGTTGATGGATCCATTCCCACACAACCAACACTTAGCCTTGAGTTCTTCAAGCGCCGGAAATGCGCCTGGTGGAATTCAAAACCCACCGTCGCAAGATAGAGATCGTGTTTGCATCAATATGGTTGACGCAAAAATTGATATAGCCACCCGCTCTCAAGATTATAGCTCTTCAAAAGATAGTACTAGTCTAGAAGCTCCTCCTCCACCCCTGGAGATGAACTTACAGATCGAGAAACCAGAGCCACCACCTCGTATTCCGAAAGGAGTACTCAAGCGCTCTACCCACAACCCTAATGCTAGATCTTCCCAGAACTACTCTATTGTTGAAGATCTGGGCCAAACACCTTGTGTGATGTCGGCTTTGGAGGTACTCCAGAAGTTTCCATCATAGAGGAATGAATTACTCTCTACCTTAGGAGCTCTATAACCTAGTGGCTCAAAATTCATCAAGTTTGATGTCACGGACGTGAAGCCTTGCTTACCCTACCATCTGGATTTTCAAATCCACATGGAGTATTCCAAGTATACTATCAAATGAGAAGTCATTGATGAAGGTGATGCCACTTGTGTGATGTCCCTGGTCTATTGGAAAGCTATCGATTCTCCGACCCTTTCCAAGTCGTTGAACATGTTGACTGCATTTGACGGTCATTCCTTTCGCCCTCATGGTATTCTCCCAGCCTTTCTGGTCCATTTTGGTGGGAAGATGGTAGAGGTGGAAGTAGAGTTAGTTGATGCATATCTCGATTAAAACTTGTTACTAGGTCACAATTGGACCTATGTTATGGTCGTCATCGTATCATCTATTTTTTGTGTGCTTTGTTTTCCTCATCAGGGGGAGATCGTGACGATCGACCAGTTATCCTTTGTGTACTCTAGTCCTAATGCATCTTTTGGACCGTTGATCCCTGTAATCGACAATTCTCAGCCGACAACTAAGAATATCAGTGTCAGAATGTATTCTTCCCTCATGGGTACTTTCAACATCTCAGCATCGATGCAATATTTTTATGCCATGTCTACTAGGCCTACTTCAGCAGAGAGGTCCATTCCTTTCCACACTTCCTATTTTAGTGATCCTTGGACCCTACCTTCTCTGACTTCGTCGATTGAAGGTCATTTGCATGCTAGCATGGATATGCCACTATTGACAGTGGAGATTACGTATCAAGCTATCCTTAACTCTTCCACCAATGTTGATCTTGTTACCTCGCAGACAAATGAGGAGGATCTCGTTCTTAGGCCCGTATGGGCCACTTCGTTATCTTGTTCACATGATTTCTTAGATGAGACTTTTCCTTTGAAAGAAGCCATCCTAGAAGCCATGAATTTTTTTGAGAGACCTTGGGACGATATGCATCATCGATCTTATTTTCTCTCAAAACTTGATAGAATTGAGCAAGATAATTTTCGATCTACCTTGAGTGAGATAGTCGGTCATGCCATAGTTCCACTTGATATGCATGGTATTTATGCTGAAGTAAATATGTCAAGTATTTATCCTACCATCTCAATCGACATCTCTCGTACCCCTGGAAAAATTGAGAACGTAAATATAGGTGCAAATTGTTCATCAGAACAGATTCTGATCTACACCAACCTTTTCAAAGAATTTCACGATGTATTAGCTTGGTCATATGAAGAGATGCCAGGGATCAACCCTCGTATTGTCAAACATGACATTAGAACTTATCCATATGCTAAACATGTTCGACAATGTCTTAGAGATGTTAATCCTAGGAAGGCCCCCGCTATTAAGGCATAAGTGGAGAAGCTACTTAATGTCGGCTTCATCTACTCGGTTCCCTTGACCGAATGGGTATCCAATCTTGTTTGTGTGAATAAAAAACAAGGAACCATCTGTGTGTGTATTGACTTTCACGACCTGAAAAAATCTTGTCCTAAAGATAACTTCCCCACACCTTTCATTGATCAGATTCTCGATGAGTGTGCAGGAAGTGAAATATTTTCCTTTATGGATGGATTTTTAGGATATAACAAAATCCAAATCAAACCTAAGGACCAACACAAGATGGCATGTATATGTCCTTGGGGTACTTTTTCATACCTCGGCACACTTCCATATGCTCCAGACAACGTCCAACTCTCTCAGGTGACGTCCTGTCCATCAAAAGCAAACGTCTCATCTGCAGTGGGTGATTCCCTCTAGGTCGGGCTCTGCCAAAGTGTCCTGGGTGGAACATCCTTCTCTCTTCTCGTGCAATGGCTCATGATAACATTTTCCTATCTATGCCATCCCAACAACCATCTGATGGGATCTTTAGCCCCATGGAGGTCCGAGCTAATCATATCCCCATGTGTACCGGTCCATTGGTACCTGTCCGTCAGGCATGGTCCTGCACATCAAAAACTACGCCCTCCATGGGCTCATCATTCCTCGGGATCATAGAAATGTCAATCATGTTTCATCATTAAATTTATCAAATACATGCATGAAATCCCTAGCATATCATCTAATAGCTCAAAGACATTACATTGATCTATGATACAAAGCTGAAGAAATAGACAGAATAACCTATTGGGCTAGTATTCACAAGAAAATGAAAGTTCCCACAGAAGATCATTCAAGCCATGTACATGCAGTGGTATGGTCTAGGGATGTCCAATCATAGTAAGACCAGGGGTAGGTGTTGTCCATGGGTGCCTTTGTAGGAGCTGAGTTGTACCCATCATGGATGCACTTTTTCCAAGCCCCTTTATTGCCTTTATTCTTTATTTATTGCTTTTCTTTCTTTTTTACTTCAAGGTCTGACCAGAGGACACTGCCTTGGCGTGGTGACCAGAGCTGACAGTGTTACCCACTAGTATTTTCGCAGAAATGATAAGACTGGCTCGTGATGAGACCCCCTTTCCGTTGGCCATGCAACCAAAGGTCATTTCCCTGGCTTGGTGATCAGATAATGGCAATGTCATACCGCTAGATACCTATGAACATAATGGGTTGTCTTGTGATGAGACCTCACATCCTCTTGGTTAGGTCTTGTTTTATTATTTTTCTTAGGGTCCCTTTTGTTTCTTATCGAGAGGCCTTTTATTGCCTTCTCGGGGATCCCTGAGCGAACCATCTCTAGGTTTCATTTCTTATGGATTTTATCTTTTACTAGTTTCTTTTACCCCCTGGGCCTTTAGCCCCTTCTTCCCACAGGACAAAGTGTAACCTTCAAAGGTCATCCTAATGGCCCGACTAGGGGAATGGGATGGATGTATGGGAGATAAGATGTAAAGTGATAGAATGGTGGGAGCGGACGATGGCTCTGCAAATCCCCCCTGGTGGCTAACCAAAACCCATAAATACAAGCTTTCTAGGTCACCCCATTAATCCCCCCAACAATGGTCAAGTGGATTGGAGTAAGATCCAAGTAGTTGTCAGAAATGAGAGGAACATGATGCATATATAAGAAGGTTATAACGATCAAACATGACAAATACCATGATACCTTGGACCAATTACCTCATGGAGCAAGAGTCTTCTCTGATGCAATTCCAAGCCGATGGTGATGGAAGTTGTTGCTGCTGATAGGATAAGTCTGACTAAGAAGAAGAAGGATAGGCCCTCCAAGGCCATGCTCAGGTCAATCCTTCTCTCGGTACTCCATGTCTACGACCTGTGGGCCTCGAGACATGATCTCCTAGTTATCCCTAGAAAACGGGGATAACAGGCACAACACATCCTATCCGGACCGAGGACTATAGATAAATCTGACGCGCTAGGAGTCAAATACTGATAAGAAAACCACGCCCAAACACCAACAACAAGTCGACGAGACACTAGAGGATGACTACTAGGGAAGACACAAGCCAATACATGACTTTTTCAACCCCCAACCCTTTTATCAAGTCTAACTGGTCAATAATTACCATCTAAATAACGTTAAATACTGATCTAATTTAATCATTACTTATGATCTAAAAGGGCAATTCTAAATTAATCCCAAATTGTAATCTAACTAGCAATTGACATCATATAAAAACATTAACCATATCAATGCAGAAAGCTACAATGAAATACTTATTAACAGATTACATTACAACATGCGATCTAGCTATACTAACTGTACCAAAATGACAGTTGTCTATTAACATTAAAAAGAATATGCTAAGAAGTGACAATTCCATTAAAGCCATATACATTCAATGAGAAATTAGAGCCATATACATTCAATGAGATTTGCTACCATATGCATTTAATGAGATTTAATGACATATGCCTGGTCATAATTAATGTCCTTCGGAGCCATTTAATGCAGTCGATGCCATTTTTAAAAGCTATATCCTATGACAAAATTATTACTGCTAATTAAAATAGAGGGAAGTTGTCCAAACCAATACTACCAATCAGAACATTGTCAGGTAAAAGTAAAACTCATGGGTAAGAACATCGAAGTAATTAGTTAGTCGTCTAGCAATGCTAATTTGATTGTCGTCAATGTATAATCCATTATTTGGCTATCTAAATACATGATGGATATCGCTGCCCATCCTAGGCATGGAATTGTTGCCCCAATGGCTGGAATTAATTCATAACGATGTAAGTAAGTTGAGAGTTCGACGAAGGGATAAATTCAATGTTGTTTGTTCAACACATACAGTAACTTAGCTAATCAAAATTAATATAGTTGTCCAACACATTCTAGAATTTATCATTGTTTGAGTAAGTTATGGTTGCCAAATGAAAGAGAAAATCAGAGTTTAACTAAGAGATATAGTTATAGTTCATTGTCTACTGAAGGATTTACTCCATTACACATCATTGTAGCCAACTCGTCGTCAAGAATTTACTAGGGTAAAAACAATTCAGGATTACTGACCCACCATAGTTCGCTACCTAAAATCAAGGCTACCTGTGACTAATCGATATCCAAGTCGTTAAGAAAATATAGCCATACAAACCCAAATTGCAGAGGAATTGGTATTACAATAATTACATAGTTACATATCGCAGAGGTAATGGTATTACAACGATTAAATGGTTACAATCGCAAAGGTAATGTTATTACAATAATTACATGGTTACATATTGCAGAGGTAAGGGTATTACAACAATTACATGGTTACAGTCGCAGAGGTAAAGGGTATTACAAAAATTACATGGTTACAAATCGCAGAGGTAAAGGGTGTTACAACAATTACATGGTTACATATCGCAGAGGTAATGGAGTCATGTAAGATGAGTTTAATCCCTGAGTTTATAGATTTCCATAATGAATTCGCTGAGTTTAAACATTCAAATAAATTCATTGAGGTTATAACCTTCAAATAATTTAATCCCCTGAGTTTGTATCCTTATAAAAATGCCCAGAATTATAATTCGTCTTAATCAAATATACATTGGCAATCTAAACAATCTAACAAGAATTAAAAATTCATTGGGAAAAATTTCTCCCCAAAATCAAACGAAATGCAGCCGAAGAAGTGGAAATCACCAGGCAAACAAAATGAACAACATTCTTAATCAATCAACGAATGCAGTCTGGCAATGTCAAAAGAATAGTCTTAACTAGTGGTGAAAAACACAGTCTCAATCATCTTCAAAAGTAGAATGCAGAGGTAAATAAATGCATGGAATGTCTAGCAAGATATAAAAAATGCAGAGTTAAAAAAAAAATTGTCATCAATCAAAAAAATTGTAGGGTCAATTAATCGCATCAAGGCGCAAGACTACACACTACCTGGAACAATCAATAAGGCTAGACGACTGGGTAGAAACAACCATCGCTCATCCTCCTCACACAAAAAGGAAGGGCATTAGGATCTATAGGTCTATTAACACTGAGGTGATGACTGTTTATCTGACTCCTAGCCGACTACCCAGGCGAGGATTGATGAGTTGTGGATGAAGGCAAAGAGAAAAAGGTGCAACTCATCAAAAAACAATAAAATCATAGGACACTCACTACAATCAGGGATTAAAGGCCAAGGGGATGAATCACCGGTGAGCTTAAGGCTATGGGGGGATTCAGTCATCAATTAAAATGCTAAGTCAATCATTTTCCTTACCCAATTAAACATACAAAACTAAAGGCATAAGTATACTAATAATCTATCATGAAAAATTAAAGGAAACGTACTGTATCCCAAGTCGTCTGCTCTGAGTTGTTGTCCTGCGCACTCTATGCAACTTTGCTTTCCGACCGATGAGACTTCACCTGTACCTCCTAGCCAACGCTATGGGTACTCTTCTTCCCCTTTAGCCCCCCGAGCCACAAAGGGGCCACACACACTAAAATAAAGAGAAACTAGCTCCCATCTCGCCTTGCAAGGTCGAGTTACCACTCCTCATCGAGTTGGGTATCCCAACTCCCACAAGCTAAGTCAATCAAGTCTAAAATTCTTCAGCGTAACGTTACACATGATATAAGACATCCATCATCCTCCTCCTCCCTCCTTTATATAGGTTTTCTAAGTCAATTACTTTCCCAAAATCCCTTTGAATTTATTGTTCAATAATTTCATTCATAATAATACTCCTCGTACATGTGTCACCCATCCCCTTCATTGCAACATGAATTAATTTCCTTAATTAATTAATTACTGCTATTTCTCTCACCCACCTAAAATAATTCCTAGAATCGCTCCTAGGTGTCCACATATTCCATTACAAGTTTTAATGACCTTCCCCCTTACTAATTTACTAGTTGAGTTAATTTAGAAAGTTCTTAAATGCTAGATACCTTACTAAGTTAGACTTTCTGCTTTTTCCTTGAGTTTCCCCTTTCTTTTTATGTTTCCCTCTTGTTCCTACTTTCCTAATTCTTTTAGATTTCCCTCTTTCCCTTTTCATTTAAAACTCAAATTGGCAGGTGTAGAAAATTAACTTTTTCCCTTTTCCCTTTTTAGTTAATAAATTTTTAATTAACATACGAGACAAAACCATTATTTCCCCTTTTTCCCTTTTTAAATTTTATCCCACAATTTTTTTTTATTTTTATAAATTAAATGAATTACTTACCTCCTTCTTGTCACATGATTAATGATGATGATGATTATTATTATTATTATTTTAATTTTATAAATAGATAAAAAAATTATCACAAGTATCATTTAGACCTAGACTTTATTTTCCTAGGTTGGGCGACATTTTATTAGGGGAAATGTTTTAAATCTTCCTTATCACGTTATTCATCCTAAGGTCATCTATGTTTATCCATTTATTAATTAAGAACACGACATTCCCTTCAGGACGCACTAGGTGCTCCAAGGGTGCCACTCACCTCAATCTGTTTACCTTGTGCGACATGCCCTTCAGGATGCACTACCTGCTCCAAGGGTGCCACTCACCTATTGACTAACTTGGTAGACATCAAAAACCCCTAGAGTCAATACTCTACCAGGTGATCTTGTGGGAGACTAAGGGCCTCTAAGGAATAAGGCCCCTCCCTTATTGCGCACCCATTAGAATCATCATGAGCAACTATCGCAGTTGGCCCTCACAACATCGTGGCTCTTCTTGAACTAGGTAGTTGTTAACCTATAGTTCGAGCCACAATGGGAGTGTTAGTAGGTTGTGGTAGGGCTGATGTCCACACCTCTCCCTCAACATCTCTGGTAGTCATGCATGACCCCTCTACTCCACATGTGAGTCTGGTCGACAAGCTATCGTCAACCTGCATCATCAACGAATCATGTTAGAAATATATCATAATCATATCATCTAATCATATGCATAGATGTCGTATATACAACAATCAAACCCCAATAGTCCACTCCCTGACTCAATATGGAGTCCAAGGGGTTCCATCAATGCCTTTGCATCCTCAAGGTCCAAAATCCTGCACACTCAGGAAAATCGATTCAATAGCACCTTTCTATGTCGATGTAGCCAAATAACATGTCATCAATTCATAACGCCTCATAATCATAAATCAAATGCCCAAAAGTATAATAGTTTAGATCACTTGTCAGCAAGTGTCCTCAAAGAATAAGTTTGTTTAGTGCACTCAAGAGTGAGATGTTACAGATTATTAAAGTATGGTTAAACTTAATGAATTTTGTTAAAACCCTCATCATTGTACAGTTGCAAACAATCTTAATTAAACGGTGATTCAAATCACATAATCTATGTGAATTCTTAATCAATTGTTTCAAAATATCACGTAGCCTTGAGAAATTATTACCTCAAGAGACAATATCCTTCACGACCATGCTTATTATTTTTGGTAACACTAAATAATTAATAGTCAATAGAAGTTTGTGCACCACAATTAACCTATGTCCAAATATTAAGTTGCGACAACCTATACATTTGCACTGGTGTAGTTTATATTCTTAAAATAGAATATATCAATTACGCTCCACTTGAAGTTAAATTAAAATGGTGAGAGTAAAGATTGCATAAGAAAATACTCTATCAAAATATTTATTTCCAAACTTTTGTTTGCGATTTATTTGAATATATAATTATTCTCATATGGTTTTCCAAATTTTTATTTGGGATTTATTTGAATATATATTTATTCTCATATGGTTAGTGAGAATGAATTTCTCTCTATATATATAAAATAATAATGCTACAAAGATTTTATTTGAAAATATATCAAGGAGTCGAGTCTATGATATTGCATTTCCATTTCCAAGGTTTTAGCGATATGCATATCTTAATTTTATTTGCATTTGAATTTATTATTATATGCAATTATTGTTTAAACAAAATTACAAGACTTTGACATGAAACAAATCAACATTTTTATTTCTAAATAAAGTGTTGATTCACATTGCATAAAAAGTTCAACATTGATGTGCTATCCCACCCACTCCTAGTAGGAAAAAATGAACTTTTATTTACCTATTCCACTCTTGGAAAAAACTCTGCGAAAAAAAACATGAACTTTGCATACTTCTAATTTAATTTTTTGACTTTTCAATTATGGTGGATTGAAACTTCAAACAAGATTCTTCCATTGGACCATGAAGAATGGAAATACTTTTCCACGACGACTACGTGTTATCTTCATTAAAATCTTTATTAAATGTCATTAAAGAGCAAATAAATTGTCTAACGATCTGCATTAGAGTGGAATTATTGATTATAGAATTAAATTATGATGTTAATTTTTTTTTAAATTAGTTTTATAAGACTTCATTAATGCTATGAGACATATATATTATTGTTAAATTATATATATGAATGAAGGTTTGTGTTTATATTTAAATATAATAATTGGATAATAATTTAATTAAGGTGCACAGGTTGGCAGACTCACAGATTCACATTTATACTCATGCTTCTGTATCACGAGTCCGACCGACGACTTCCTCATTCCATATTTAGCCAATTTTTCGATCGCAGGTTCTTGGGAATTGCGCTTCTATTGTTATGTGTTCTCCAAATAACACCCAGAGTTCCACGATATATAAATTGACAGCCAGACTCCCGGGCTAGTGTGCTTAAGATTGTGCCCGATAAAAATAAATCTACATTTTATTATAAAAATAAATTGATGTTTTATAAATTAAATTATATCGTTCGTTCAATATAAAATGTAAATTTATATTGAACGAATAATATAATTGGATCATAAATATCCTCTTCCTGGGGATTGACCTACATGTTGTTTTCAACAACGTAGCCTATCCATAATCGATGAGCATGGAAGGATCATGGAACTAGTTTTTTTGAAGATAGTTTAAATTCTTATTAAAACATTGGTATAATCACAATCCATTATTAAACATGAAATGTTTTATAAAACCAAATAATCTATAATAATAAGGAGAATGTAACAATATTATTACAGATTATTAGATTAACAAAAACCTCTAAAAGTAATATTATGATTATTATAAAAAGAGTAAAATTTGCCTTCCCACGTCCTAAAAAAAGTACATGATGTGTTGCCACATAAAAACTAACAATAACAATAATGAATAGAGAAATTTTCCATCTGTGAATAGATTTCTAACGTAATAAACAACAAATCTTTGATCTCGGGCACTTCTTCACTATTTTTATTGTTGGTCCATTGTTTATCCTAGAAGGATTATATGGTGTATGTTTTTGTGTGTTTGTAAGGGGGGCAAAATCTAACAAAAAAAGGACAATGAGTGTGGAATGATTTTAAACGTACAAGACAAGGCAAACCTTATCCATGGAGCCTTGAAAGAACAAAAAAAAATGTATGAGTTTGCTAATAAGACTAGTAGGTTGCAAACTATTGGGAAACCGAGAAATATGTGACTTGGAGAATTGAAGGCTTCGGTTGTTTTCCATGGTAGCCACCCTTTCACAGGAGGGGAAGATGGTGAGCGTGGTGGCAGGCAGAGGCATGTAATAATTATCTTGTCCTATCACACATGGTTGAGGAGCCACCTTCTAATCCCTTGGCTCTTGTAGTTCTTTCTAGAGCCTTTTATTCTCCTCCATTAGATTTTCGTAGAAACACTTCAGAACCTCGCAATCTACTTCTGTCTCCTTCAAATTTGTTCTGCAAAATCAAGAAACACGTGTTAATGGCCGCAAAATCACAACCAAGGTCCAAATCATGCGCCTTGTTTGCCTCAAAATGATGCAAACTGAAACAACAGGTCCAACTGCAGATGCAGGAAACCAACCTTGCAAACTTGAAGAAAACAAGGGTGTGGGATCTCAAGCCTGCAAAGTGCAAGAACAGGTCAAACTATTGGTGCCAGAATTCAACCTTGCAAAATTTAAGCAAACAAGAGCAAGCAACAAACAACAAATCAGTGAACAAGCACTAAGAGGTCCAACTGCAACTACAGTACCTCAACTTTGCAAAGTTGAATCAAACAACAATAAGACGCATCCATTGAACCAATGAGAAAGCATCAACCACTGAACCAGTAATGTCGGTGAAGAAAAATATTTCCCAAATTCACTACAGACAAGATTGTATCCAAAAATTAGAGGAAAATGTATTGCAACACGCTTGTTAAGTAAACATTTAAGGTTGTGAGGCTTGTTAGGTAAACATTTAAGGCTATTAAGACCATCCAAGGGCCTCACACTGTGTAAACATTTAAGAAAAAATGCAGTGTAGCAGGTCTGTTTACATACATAATAATAAAAATTTCTCTTTAAGTACTTAATAACAATAAAAAATAATAATAATAACAATAGTTTGAAAAATAAAGACTATGTATTAAGGTTGTGAGGCATGTTAGGTAAAAATTCAAGGCTATCAGAACCGTCCAAGGGCCTCGCACTGTGTAAACATTTAAGAATGAATGCAGTGTGGTAAGCCTCTTTACGTACATAATAATAAAAATGCCTCTTTAAGTACTTAATAATAATAATAAAAATATTTCGAACAATAAAGACTATGAAAAAAAACATTAGTCAAAGGACAAACTAATATGAAGTCAACTAATAAAAACCGACTCTCAATGTTCAAAACTTTGGATATCTGAACATTTAAATAAAAATATTAAAAATTCAAACAGACTGTAGATGATCAAAAACTTTGGATATGTTAACATATAAAACATTGGGAATAGCAAATATGGCAACAAGACCTTGAATCTACTATCTAGTGAGATCATGACGTATAATATTTTTTTTATTATATAAAAAATAATGTTTTTAGCTCTCTAGTTCGAACAATAGAGATTATGAAAAAAATATTAGTCAAAGGACAAACTAATATGAAGTTGATGAATTATCGACCACTGTAGTCCCTTTACGCCTTCAACAAGGACTAATAACTAACTTTCATACATTTATTTATAAAAAATACTAATAATAATTATAAAAAAATATTACCAATCAATTAAAAAATATATAAAAAAAAATATTATTTAAACAATAATGAAAATAAAATGATGAAATTTATAAATGGACATCAAATTGAACAAGGATTTTGTTAACCATTAAAGAATTTTATTAACTAATCACTTTTATTGAGCTGAATATTAGCATACCTTTCAAACGTAACTTCATAATTTTATGGAGTAGTCTAAATGTTCTAAGTTTTTGTTCATTTTTTGTAATATCACGAGAATCTCCAATATAAATTATTTGATGAAATCATAGTTTTTTTTGTTTCTTAAAATTATTTGTGAATGTATAAATGAATTTGGCCCCTGAAAAACCCTAAAACACTTTGTACAGATTTAACAACTAAAATCTACCATTCAAACAATTTATGGAAAGATTTGGGAAAAAAAAATCGAATGGATCTACATAATTTATACAAGAAATAAAATAGATCTTAGAAAATAAGTCGAGTTGTTCTCCTCCTAATCCGGATTTAGGAGCGGAAAGAACTAATTAATATAATGAATATGATAAACACATAGATAGGAAGAATAAAAAAAATATCCAGTGAACAATATCTTCTATTAAATAATGAAAAGGATGAAACTGTAAAATTGCATAACTGAAACTTGCTCGAATGGTGGTAGCTATCTTTGAGAAGAGATGTGGCTGCTATGCGCATATGTTTGAGGAGAATGGATTAAAAAGAGGCTCCATAGGCCCTTTTCATATTAGTCATGAATTCCAAAACCCTAGACATCCAAAAAGCTAACCCTAGAAGGTGAAACGCCAAAAGTCATGTGGGCCCTACGGGTAAGTTGGTGTAATTTGGTACCACAACTTCCTAGGATCAGAACTTTTGCATACGACCTCCATTTTAGGTGCCTGATAGCCTGTTGGAAAGGTCTTTCAGATATCTACACATTACATTGTCAGAATTTGACTCCATCTACAATCTAACTGTGGCAAGTAAAAAAAACAACGTTTAGGGCCCCAAAACAACCCTCAAAGTACAACAAGATGTGCTGACATGAAAACATAGAAAATAATCTAGTTGGATTAGGCAAGAGGCCACCCGTATCCACCTAGAGAATGTGTGAGGCTTTAGACATCCCTAGAATTGTAGAACTCACAATTATAAAGCATTACATAAAGACGTGTTGAATAAAAAATGGACATGAAGAGCCAATTGGTATAGGTGGGTGGCCACGAATATCCACATGGATCAATCCTGCCCCCTTAGGAATCAATGGTCTCCATTGCATTGATTTTCCCCATCAGGTGAGGAAACTTATGTTGGATTTGGCCCAAGGTGAGCTACTTGCCTTGGTGTAGGCGTTTCCCTGCCTAGACAACCCAATACAGTTAGATGCACTGTTGGCGAGTGCCCTTGACCTGTGTGTGCACTATCTGATCGGTGGCTTCTTGTTCCATGCAATTAGGGTTGAGGTTTGTTGGTGTTATTTGTTCAACGATCTCAGAGGTGTCCAATAATGGTGGAAAATATGGCTGAAGGAGATCCACATTGAATACTTGATGTTGACCAAGGAAGGCTGGAGTGTTGAGCTCAAAATCATTGCTACCCACATCCTTGGTGATAGTGTAAAACCCATAACCAAGTGGACGAAGATTCCTGTGGGGCCCAGTAAGACGCTCCTTCTACAAATGTAGCCAGGATTTGTTGCCAACCTAAAACTGGTGTGGTACCTTGTGTTGATCATGGCATTGCTTGTACTTAGCATTGGATTTCTTCAAAATCTCCTGGACCTGCTGGTAGATGTGCTAAATCCGCTCACTGAATCTGGCGGCTTTATCGATCGAATACTGATCAGGAGAAGAGTTTGTCTGTGTGGTGGAAAGAGGAAGTGAAACATCAATGGGTCTCAAGGGTTGGAATCCTAGACCCTCCTGAAATGGGTGATGGGTGGTGGAACTATGGAGAGCCCTGTTGTAACTTTATTGGACATATGGGAGACTCTCGTCCCATGTTTGAGGATTCTTATAATTGTACATGCACAGGATGTGCACAATCATCCGATTAACGACCTCGTTTTGGCCATTAGTTTGGGGGTTGAAAGAAGTGGATTTTTTTATCTTAGTGTCGAGAAGAGACCAGAGAATCAACCAAAGGTTTTGAAGAACCTGTTTTCTCGGTCGAAGGTGATGGTCTGTGGGATCCCAAAGTGCACCCAAACTCATTCGAGGAAGATCTTGGCAGTATTTTCCACTGTGAAATTCTTCTTATAGGCTGTGAGGATGGCCATCTTCGAAAATCAATCAACGATCACAAACACATAGTCATTTTCGTGCTTGGTGGACAAAAAACCAGACATGTAATCCATGGAGATGGATTCCCACCACTTCCCGGGAATATGAAGAGGGGTGTATAATCCTTGCTTCTTTATGGTTTTCTTGGAAATGGCGTAGGCAGTGCAAGATCTGATATATTTACTAACGTCCTGTCGATGTTTTGGCCAAAATAAATGTTTATGAAGAACGAACATAGTTTTCTCTATGCTGAAATGTCTTGGCACCCGACTGTAGCGAGCTTCCCAAATCAGCTTTGCACGTTCACTTGTAGGAACAAAGAGATGGCCCAGGTGGCATAAGAGTTCATCCTGAATCTAAAATTCAGTGACAGTGGCGCATGTACCCAAGAGATGATATGTGGTGGTGAAGTTTGGATCTTGCTGGTAAAGTTGGGGGAACTCCGATGTTTCATGTCCACATGAATGGAGCACAATGGTGATTGAAGCCACAGGAGGCCGAATGAGGTAGTCAGCGACACGATTGGAGATACGTGTCTTATACTTGATGTTGAGATGGAACTGTTGCAGCTAGGTGGACCACTTCTAATGGTAGTCGTTCTGCAATTTCCATTGTGTTTGTATGAACTGCAAAGGCTTGTGATTAGTGTGTATGATCGTCTCTTTCCCCAAAATGTAATGTTTCCATTAACGATGGTCTTGTGCAATGGAATATATCTCCTTGTCATAGGTGGGCTATTTCTAGACAACATCGAAGAGTGTCTCACTATGGTATGCCACCAGATTCCGATGCTATGTGAGAAATATGCCCGCATGTTACACATTATTTTCATCATCCCTATGACTGTTAATGATGTAAGCCTATCTGTTCCTTCAGAGGGGTCAGTTGCCTGAGTTCCTGAAGAGAGAAGGGAGAAGAACTTTTCCTGAGAAAAGAAGTTGCATTTTCCTTTGTAAAAACCCTATAAAAAAGGAAGTTTGTAGGTTGCTACATAGGAAGGGTGTGATAATTCTTGATTCTCGCAAGTTGAACCATAGCTGGGTTGTGAGAGGTTCGTAGGTTGCTCTATAGGAAGGGTGCGAGAATGCTTACACGTGGGAAAAATGAGCATTTTCTCGAATCTTCTAGAAGGAGAAACTTCCATGGTGAGGTGGCATCTGAATGGTTCGGATCTTAATCGCTTTCATGATTTAGTGGGATCATATTAACCTCCTCACCTTATCCTCTTAAGCTTATAAAAGGAGAGGATCTCTCATGGAGAAGGGCTAAGTTGGATTTGGCTTGGAATTATTAGCTTGGTTAGAGTGGTTTTGAGTTTTGCCTTTGTCAAGATAGATTGTGAATACTATCAGAGCTGTGCTCTTAGAATTCTTGGAGTGAAAGTGTGTCGGGAACGAAGCAAAGTTGGAAGAGACATTATGACATCAAGGCCATAGTTGTAATCTCTCTTTCACATTTAATATGATACAGTAATATGATTCTTCCCTATAAAGCTTGTTGTGTTTTATTGTATGATTCCTTGATCACATACATAGGTTTATATTGATTTTATGCTATTGCTATCACTTTGGTTGGTTGCGTTCTTTTGCAGGTTCATCATTGGATGAGTGTTGGAATGGAGCTAGGATGGCAATGGAGAGAGGAAATGACATTTAAATGGTATGTCACCCATCCCTCTTTAGTTAGTAAATTCAATATCTAAAACTTAAGGAAAGCATCATGTTCTGGTGTGTTTTGTTCTAGATCAAGGTGGATCTAGGGAGATCAGTTAGTGTCCACACCTACCAATTTATCCGATAACAAAATTGGCAACCATACTAGGGAACGAATTGTTTCCTAATTAGTCTAGTTTTCCTTCCTTTGATTGCTTGTTTTCTGGTTTCTGAGTCTATGAGACATCCATCCAGACTCTCTAGATCTAGAAGTTCACTTAGATTCCCTGTCCTTTTTCAAAGTTTTCTTTGATTATAGACATTCTAACATTGTACCTCTATGTGGCCTGCGGGAATCATTGATGTTCGCACCCTACTGTTTAGTTCAGTGCAAACATCTCACACCCTACCAGTGTCTAGCCTGCAAGAATACCTAATTCTCGCACCCTAACAGTGTCTAGCCTACGCGAATACCTAATTCTCACACTATACTCTACTGCTAGGCTGCGAACTTGTTTTTAAACTTTTTTGGATTGGGTCTTGTCATCTTTTGATGACCCAGTTTTTCTTTGATCAGCTGGATTGAACTTTTGGAGCCTATATTGATCTGTTTACAATCTGCTTGACATTCTTTGAGTTGCTTTTAGCCATCTTTGCTTTGTTTGGTTTTGAAGAATTAGTCTCTTGCTTTGAGTATCTTTCAATTACAAAGCGTGTGTTTTCTTTAGAATTGTTTAGGGAAAGCTCAGATTTCTTCTTAATAGTTCGCTTTAAAAGAAAACTTTTAGTTTGGGTTTCTTTGTTTTAACAAAGTTCATTATTGCTTTTAGTGAATTTTTTTGAAACAAAAAGATTTAATTTCTTTCTTTATATTAGATTGGGGGCATCCTTGCATTTGAAGTAGCGGAATTGCATGATTCTTGGAATTTTTTTATCTTAAATTATAAATCGCGGGGGGGCATGAATCATGCATTGGTGTACAGTACCTTTTTCTCATTTCTTGAGAATCTTGATACTGATGAGTTTAATATATTTTTGGACATTGTGTATATGGGAATGATAAATGTTTTCTCCTTCTCGTAGCATAGCTTTCATCGAAATGAAAGTTTACATCTTCGTCTCTTTACATAACTTTCAAGTCAGTCAAAACACCATATTGTCCATGACATTTTCCTCTTGAGTAACAACAGCCATAAAATAAAGCAGCTATAAAAATTGATTAGACATTTTAATATTTTTTGGTAGCAAACCTACATTAGATTAGTTGTAGGGCTTTGGAATAGGTGTGAAAGATAACTTTCCAAAGCTGCAAACAAACATAGTATCTTGTGATAGGGAGAGTTAAATCCACATACTTCATTTTGTCCTGGGAAGCCCTTCTAACACAAGGGTCAATCATGAGGTCACATTGATACTAGCAGAGTTACTCACCGTGCTTTGTTGGTCTTGGTGTAGAGGTTGCACGTATTATGGGGGTAACTTGAGAGGTATACCCACAATGATGAGTGGAAGCCTTTCAGGTTGATTTTGGGCTAGATACCCTGCCCTTGCACATGGATCGGACTGTCGTCTGTTTCCCCAGGCATCACTGTAGTGTTCGGTAACCTTAGTGGCCTATATCTTTAGGGTCTTTACACAAGGTGACTATGGAGGGGCAAGTCTTCAGGGTACCTGGAATCGATGTTGGCCAAACTCCCTTGGGCTCCTTCGAGGGTATACCCACGTTTATGTGTGGGAGCTTGCACCAAGGCATAAGTTTTTTAAGTATGTCGTCAACATAACTTTTCCACCCACTCTATCTTAGCCCCTTATTACTTTGTTCCCACGATGTTGGATTTCATCACCAACTAGTGTGCTCATTGTGAGAAGGTTTTGTTTGCTTGCTTGCTTACTAGATTTTTAGCATGTGCTATTTGTTCCCCCTAGTGGAATCTAGATTGGATTTTTGCTTTTAATGGCGTCATTTCCTGAAATGACCAATGAAGGAACCTCTGCTCTAGGGGAACCTTTTGTTTTTCCTTCTTACGGAAATGTTGGTCCTCCTCACATCGCTACTTTGAGCCTTCCAGGTCTCACAATTGGATTACTAGTGTGGTTGTTTTCCACTCAGGTAATCCTGAATGTAGTAATTGCTTCAGTCGTAATCACTTTCCCCCAAGAGCATCAATCTCTTGTTCATCCTTCACTGTCTTCACCAGTAAGATCTTCTTCACCTTCTTCACTTGCAAGGTCTTCTTCCATTTCATCTTCTTCGTCGAGTGAGAGATTTGAAGCTAATAACCCGGTGGATAGGAAGAAGAAGAAACGAAAGAATAGGAAGAAGAAAAATAAACAAGGGTTAGAACCTCCAACCACTACTAAATATGTTGGAAAAAAACCAGTTGTTGTTAATCGTGCTCGGAGTGTTGATGATGTCAAGATCACCCAAACAACCCATAAGCCCAAGTACCCTTGTAGGCTTTGTAAGGGTAGCCATATTCTTAAGGAATTCCCTGGTCCATCCAAGGTTGTAGAAGCATGGTCTACACATCCTCACCAACCCATTTCGTTAGCCTCTGAACAACATGCTGATGACTTCCCATCGACTAATCACGATATAGTTGGGAAGAAGAAAAGTAGAGCCAAGTTCCCCTGTATGTTATGCAAAGGGAGTCATATCACTCACCTTTTCCCTCGTATGGACGAAGCCTCGAAATTACTGGAAGACATGATTGTTTCACAACCTCAACTTCCAACTGCTTATCGTAAGCTTTCTCTCAACCCTCCAATAGTTGATGGAGTGATCGCTCCGGTCCCTTCAACGGTCAATCCGATTGATCATGTAGTCAATGTGGTCACATCCTTAGTTGAACCAGTTGACAAAGTGGTTGATCTGATACCATCCTCGGTCAATCCCACTCTCCCCTCAGAGAGTGAAATTAAAGCGATCGATCTGATCCCATCCTCGGTCGATCCTACTCTCTCGCTAGAGAGTAAACTCAACACTGCCCACATTTTTCTCATTGATACAGACTCTACTGTGTCGAGGGGAATTCCTCCTTCTCCCGTGAAACCCCCTCCAAGTAATGAGGCCATCCGTTTTGATTGGGGTGTGCTAACTAGACCTCATCTTCCCTCTCACATTCCTTTCAAGATTACAGTACAGGTTTGTGGTCGAGATGTTCCTCAGACACTGATAGATGAAGGTTCATATGTTAGTATTTTGTCCTCTATTGCTTGGAAATCTTTGGGTTATCCTCCACTTGCACCGGTTACACAAAATCTGTTATCTTTTAATAGAAGAACTAGTCAACCTTTAGGGACCCTTCCTCAGTTTCCTGTCACTTTGGTAGGGAAAACTGTCTTCATTGATGTCATGGTCGTCCAAGACCCCTTGAATTTTTATTTACTCCTTGGGAGAGATTATGTCTATGCCATGAAAGCTATTGTGTCTACTCTTTTTTGTGTGATATGTTTCCCTCACGATGGACGAGTTGTGACTGTTGATCAAATTCCATTCATTGACCCCAACTCGATTGCCTCCCTAAATGGTTCTTATATGCAGACAGTATCGCCCCCGCCACAGGTCAATTATGTGGCATTGTCGCCCATGGATTCAACTTCTGATGACTTAGATCTAGAAGTTGACACGGTGATCTCTTCGATAGGGTTGTTAGAGCGTGATCTCTTTACTCTTGTTGCGACCCTCGACATGGTGTCCTTCCAGAGTGTGTTTCTTCCTTCCAACGAAGACCTCTTGAAATCCATGACTGAGTTTTGTCCCTTGACATGGTCTCCTTCCGGAGCCTTGTCCTCTTGGAATCCATGATCATTAAGACTCCTAGGATAGTTTTTGCATCTCTGAGGAAACCTCATTAAAAAATGAAACAGAGGTATATGAGCATGATTTTCTGATTTCAAGCTCGCTAAAATATGAAACCACTTTCGAGGATAGTTTTTGCATCTCTGAGGCAACCTCGTTAAAAAAATGAAATAGAGGTTATGAGCATAGTTCTTGTTTCTGTGTCAAGCTCGTTAAAAAATGAAATAGTTTTCCCCCTCTCTATTTGAGTCAAGTCCTACTTCTAGTATTTGAAGCTTCCTTTCATTCATCTTTGCAGTTGGATGAAACAAAGCCTGGGGGACATTGCTTATAGCCTCTGGAATTCATGTTGAATTTAGAGCCACTAGCTTCTTAAGCTGGGGGCTAAGTACCAACCATGCATTGGGAAGTCACAAGGATAGTTTTCTATGGTTCAAGCTTGTGTAAAAATGAAACCAGCTACCTCAAGCATAGTTTCCTCTGGTTCAAGCTTGTGTAAAAATGAAACCAGGTCCAACCATAATTTTGGTTTAGTTTTTAAGCTTGTGTAAAATTTAAAATCTATACCAAGCATAGTTTTGTTTTGTTTTAAAGCTTGCATAAAAATGAAAACAATCCCAATATTAGTCTTTGTTCTTTCTCATGCTCGTAAATACATGAGAATAAGTTATCGAGCTTAGTCTTTGTTATTTCTCGTGCTCGTAAATCAATGAGAATGTAACCGAGTATACTTTTATCACTTTTTCGGACTCGTAAAGGTTATATGAAAAAGGAACCCCCTGGAGTTCCCTTTAATCTCTTTTCAGACTCTTTAAACATGAAAAGATTCCCAAGCGACCTTGTTCTTCTCACACTTGTTAAAGTATTTAAAGAAAATGTCTGTTGAGCGATAGTTTATCTCTTTTTCAGTCTCATCATATACTTTACGAAAAAGGAACTGAGAGAGTTCTCTTTAAGTGTTTTTTAGACTCTATAAACATGAAAAACCCCTGAGTTTTCTTTCTTTGGACTCATAAAACAAACATTGAAAGGCCCATATGGAACTTGAGTTTTCTTTAAGTGTTTTTCAAACTGTCTAAACATGAAAAACCAATGAGTTTTCTTTCTTTGGACTCGTTAAATAAACATCGAAAGGCCCAAATGGGACCAAACCAATCCTTCCTAGGGGTTGCTAAACATACTCCGAGGGACTCATCTAAAGGATGAGCTTACATTACAAGCATATGTTATCCTCCTCAAGCTTGCGTAAAAATAAAGAGGTACTCGCCAGAAATGGTGGGGGGGGAAATTGGGAAAGAAATATGTATAAATCTATATTCCATGGAAGAGTCACTTTTGAACATGACACCCTTTTACTTGCCTTGTGTCTAGGTTGGAAAATCCACTTGTATCATGATCATACACCTATAAGATTACAAATTGGTCTTTGATCCTTGTTGTTGAGTCAGTATTTCCAAGATAGTTGTCGTGTCGCCAATATGTTCAAAGATAAATTCAACCCAGAAATCCTTCTATCATGTCGGCCATTTCTGTAGTCTTTAAGCCTTGTATTGCATCGACCATCCCTGAGTCAGTCCTGAATCACTTGTTACTTTGACCTACATCAAATCTTGTTACTTGTTTCATGTCATTGATGTGGGATACATTAAGGCCCTCCTGTGACGAGTCTTTTCCTGTCGAATTCAACTCATTATCCATAAATTAGACTTAGAAACTAATTGGTACCTTGGAACTTGCATGCCTCAATGGAAAGTTTCCTCTCTTTTGAAAATAGGTTTTCTTTATTGACCCCTGATCGGGAGATTCCACCGAGTGTTCGACTTTAGCTCATTAATTCACATTCGTTGGATTGTACTACTGTACCTTGGGATTCATTGACATTAATGGTGATTTCCCTCATCCTTGTTAATGGTATACACTAAGGACTGGTAATCAAGTGGTTTCTACCATGTTCGACTTCGACACATGTATTCACATGGTTAGATTCGTACTATAGAGTGGTGGAGATGAAGACCCTGGATCTTTTCTAACAGATTCACGTTGCGTTGGAGTATATTCAGTTTGTACTGTTGCATAGATCCACATTGTATGTAACATGGCTATGTTCAAATTTGAGTCTTTAACACATAGATCCACAGTTTATTTTTTGTGGCTATGTTCAGATTTGAGTCATATCGGCATGGATTCACAGTGTATGTTTGGTGTCCATGACCTATCTTACTTGAAATGGATCTTCTCATGTATAAATTTATGCTCTGAGTCATTTGTATTCTGAGTATGGGAATTCCTACCTCAGTGATGATGTATTACTGTACTGTATTTCCTTGTTTGTTGGCAGGTTTTTGACCGACTATTCCTTGTTCCCTACACACACTCGACAAAGTATTTCAGCTATCACTCTGTTCTAACTTCATACTTTGGGGGGCTCTCTGTTACACATTATTTTCATCATCCCTATGACCGTTAATGATGTAAACCTATATGTTGCCTTCAAAGGGGTCAGTGGCCTGAGTTCCTGAAGAGAGAAGGGAGAAGAACTTTTCCTGAGAAAAGAAGTTGCATTTTCCTTTGTAAAAACCCTATAAAAAAGGAAGCTTGTAGGTTGCAATATAGGCAGGGTACAAGAATGTCTGATTCTCGTAGGTTGTACCATAGTTGGGTTGTGAGAGGTTCACAGGTTTCTCTATAGGAAGGGTGCGAGAATGCTTACACATGGGAAAAATGAGTCTTTTCTCGAATTTTCTAGAAGGAGAAACTTCCATGGTGACGTGGGATCCGAATGGTTTGAATATTACTCGCTTTCATGATTTAGTGGGATCATCCTAACCTCCTCACCTTATCCTCTTCAGCTTATAAAAGGAGAGGAGCTCTCATGGAGAAGGGATAAGTTGGATTTGTCTTGGAATTATTATCTTGGTTAGAGTGGTTTTGAGTTTTGCCTTTGTTAAGATAGATTGTGAATACTATCAGAGTTGTGCTCTCAGAATTCTTGGAGTGAAAGTGTCTGGGGAACAAAGGACAATTGGAACGGACCTTATGACATCAAGGCCATGGTTGTAATCTCTCTTTCACATTTAATATGATACAATACTATGATTCTTCCCTATAAAGATTATTGTGTTTTATTGTATGATTCCTTGATCACATACATAGGTTTTTATTGAGTTTATGCTATTCCTATCACTTTGGTTGGTTGTGTTCTTTTGCAAGTTCAACATTGGATGAGCATTGGAATGGAGCTAGGATGGCGATGGTGAGAGGAAATGACATTTAAACGGTATGTCACCCATCCCTCTTTAGTTAGTAAATTCAATATCTAAAACTTAAGGAAAGTGTCATGTTCTGGTGTGTTTTGTTCTAGATATAGGTGGATCTAGGGAGATCAATTAGCATCCGCACCTACTGATTTATCCAATAACAAAATTGGCGACCATACTGGAGAACAGATTGTTTCCTAGTTAGTCTAGTTTCCCTTCCTTTGATTGCTTGTTTTTTGGTTTCTGAGTCTGTGAGACATCCATCCAGACTCTCTGGATATAGAAGTTCACTTAGATTCCCTATCCTTTTTCAATGTTTTCATTGATTACATACATTCTCCCACTGTACCTCTATGTGGCCTGCGAGAATCATTGATGTTCGCGCCCTACTATTCAGTTCAATGCGAACTTCTTGCACCGTACTAGTGACTAGCCTGCGAGAATACCTATTCTCGCACCCTACCAGTGTCTAGCCTGCGAGAATACCTAATTCTCGCACAATACTCTACTGCTAGGCTGTGAACTTGTTTGTAAACTTTTTTGGATTGGGTCTTGTCATATCTTGATGACCCAGTTTTTCTTTGATCAACTGGATTGAACTTTTGGAGCCTATATTGATCTATTTATAGTCTGCTTGACATTCTTTGAGTTGCTTTTAGCCATATTTGCTTTGTTTGGTTTTGAAGGATTAGTCTCTTGATTTGAGTATATTTCAATTACAAAGCATGTGTTTTCTTTAGAATTGTTTAGGGAAAGATCATATTTCTTCTGAATAGTTCTCTTTAAAAGAAAACTTTTAGTTTGGGTTTCTTTGTTTTAACAAAGTTCATTATTGCTTTTAGTGAAGTTTTTTGAAACAAAAAGATTTAATTTCTTTCTTTATATTAGATTGGTGGCATCCTTGCATTTGAAGTAGTGGAATTGCATGATTCTTGGCATTTTTTGATCTTAAATTATAAATCGTGGGGGGGCATGAATCATGAATTTGTGTACAATACCTTTTTCTCATTTCTTGAGAATCTTGATATTGATGAGTTTAATATATTTTTGGACATTATGTGTATGGGAATGATAAATGTTTTCTCCTTCTCGTAGCATAGCTTTCATCGAAATGAAAAGTTTACATCTTCATCTCTTTACATAACTTTCAAGTCGGTCAAAACACCATATTGTCCATGCCATTTTACTCTTGAGTAACAACAGCCATAAAATAAAGCACTTATAAAAATTGATTAGATATTTTTATATTTTATGGTAGCAAACCTACATTAGATTAGTTGTAGGGCTTTGGAATAGGTGTGAAAGATAACTTTCCAAAGCTCCAAACAAACATAGTATCTTGTGATAGGGAGAGTTAAATCCACTTACTTCATTTTGTCCTGGGAAGCTCTTCAAACACAAGGGTCAATCATGAGGTCACATTGATACTAGCAGAGTTACTCACCCTGCTTTGTTGGTCTTGGTGTAGAGGTTGCACGTATTATGGGGGTCACTTGAGAGGTATACCCACAATGATGAGTGGAAGCCTTTCAGGTTGATTTTGGGCTAGATACCTTGCCCTTGAACGTGGATCGGACTGTCGACTGTTTCCCCAGGCATCACTGTAGTGATTGGTAACTTTAGTGTCCTATATCTTTAGGGTCTATACACAAGGTGACTGTGGAGGGGAAAGTCTTCACGGTACCTGGAATCGATGTCAAACAAACTCACTTAGGCTCCTTGGAGGGCATACCCACGTTTATGTGTCGGAGCTTGCACCAAGGCATAAGTTTGTTAAGTAGGTCGTCAATGTAACTTTTCCACCCACTCTATCTTAGCCCCTTCTTACTTTGTTCCCACAATGTTGGATTTCATCACCAACTAGTGTGCTCATTGTGAGAAGGTCTTGTTTGCTTGCTTGCTTACTAGATTTTTAGCGTGTGTTGTTTGTTCTCCCTAGTGGACTCTAGATTGGATTTTTGTTTTTAATGGCATCAGTTCCCGAAATGACCAATGAAGGAACCTCTGCTCCAGGGGAACCTTTTGTTTTTCCTTCTTACAGAAATGTTGGTCCTCCTCACATCGCTTCTTTGAGCCTTCCAGGTCTCACAATTGGATTACTAGTGTGGTTGTTTGACGCAACCACACTCCTCAGAGCACATTCACTTCATTAGGACCTTCTTCTTCTCATCTCGAAGAACACTAAGGTTCTTCTATTTCCCTATCGGTAAATCTTCACCCCACAAATTCTCTTCCACACGATCCCCTTTCCTTGACTTATCGGAGGATCGGAACTCGCGACTTCGTAAGTTCTCTGTTGATCAATGGGCTCTCAAATCCCAGAGACCCGATGGCTTTTGTCAACGCTGACTTTCTCTCACCTTATCGGGATTTCTATCCTTATCATGGTTTCACAACTCACGATATCAAACACTCCACTTTACCGACTCCCGACTCGCGATACGCCAAAACTCCGACACACGCATGAGCTGTCTCTTAGACTCCCTGTCACTTCTATCGGGATATCGGACTTCGCGGGATCGCGAATCCGGATGTCGATGGATTGGCACTTCTTTCCATGAAACCCCGATGACTTATGCCTCCTGTCCTCCACTAGTCCCGGTTGTGGTCCACACAATTCTCCCGTCGGGATATCGCGGATCGCGATTCCAACATGCAAGAGTTTCATGTCTTCGAAAACCCCGATTCTCCGAACCCCGAATCCTCTGGATCATATGACACGTGTCCCACACGATGGACGGTTATGATCTTGTTGGGATATCGTGGATCGCGATATCGTAATTTTCGTTACAACAACTTGGTGCTTCGACTCGCAATTCTCCGATACGCGATGTCACGTGTAGATCTGACGGTCCTCCTGTCTTAGATTGACAACTCTGCTCCCTCCTAAGCTTAGAACCTCTTTCACACTTACATTGTAACCTCCTCACACCTCCATGAGATCCAACGGCCCCTGGAACTTCGTGAAATCTCCTTCAAAGATTTCATCTGTCCGTTCTCCCTTTGATGATTCTGTGAAATGAAGAAGTGTCTCCCCACGAGACTCGTTCGCCACTCGCCAACCTGGGATGCTTCCCTCAGAATTTCCACGGCAGCTTCCCTGCACTTACCCTTCAGGGGATTCAAAAGCCTATTCCTCCTGAGCTTTTCCACAACTTCAATCTTCAGAAAGAAACCTTGCTCGCACTCCTTGTCGCAAACCCTTCAACAACTATCTAAGTGTTGAAGTCTTCTTCGACTCTGCGCACACCTGCAGCAGCAGTATTTTGATACTCTACTCAGAATCACAACTCTGAGACTTAGCTTGGCCTGCGCATTCCTTGCATCGCACTAGGTCTAACACACCTTCGAGAAAATGAGAACAAAATCTTTCTCTAGTTGAACCCTTCTGTCAACGCACTCCTTGCGGACAATTCGACTGCACTCCTTGCAGGAATCCTCTGGCTCAATTAGAGAAACAATTGAAACCCATTCACTCTTCCTCTCGTACTTCATCTCAACCATGAAATCACATACATAGCCTATATAAAAGCAAATTTATAACAGGAAGCAAACATTCATGATCATAACATCAATACACAGAGAAGCAACACAAACCATGAATTTGAATCAAAGTTTTCTTCTATTAATTCAAATATCTGTACATGGGTGTTCTCTATACAATTCTCTGCATGCTCTTATTCTTCCTTCTTCTGAATTATGTTACAATACACAATGAGGGTGTCTATATCCATTCTCCCTCTTGGACTCTAAAGCTATCAAATCTAGAATTAAATTCCTATCTAACTGCATTAAATCTATTAAATGCCGACTATCTACCCAAGGATGAGAGCTATCCGCTCAAGGTCCATTACAATATACAAGTGTGCCCCATCATAAATGACACATTTAAGATCGTGCAACAACTTCCAAGGTGAGATCCAAAAGGAAATTAAGCTGGCTTGTCCAGCTATCCTCTGCTTCTGTGTTGGCTCGCTTGATGTGAGAGATGCTCCTGCATCATACTCCTCGGCTTGAAAATTTTCATGGGCTCCTATCCATGAGCTCCTTTACGGTCTGTCCATGCTTCTGTATCACTGCTTCAGTTTCCCAATTGGCATATTCCACTGGATGATTCTTCCATTTGACCAGATACTCATAGTATTCTTTTCTCCTAGTCTTCTTACCCACTCTCTTGTCCAGTATGCATTCCATCTGCAGCTTTTCTGCAACTAGAAATTGTTTCACCCACTGGATCACTGGTTCCTTGGTTCCAGTTTCCACTTCTCCAGCTTTATATGGGTACAAGTCTGCGATATTGAATATCAGAGATATCCCGATGCCATCCGGCAACTCAATCTCATAAGAATTTTCTCCGAATTTTCTCAAGACCTTGCATGGCCTGATTTTCTTCATCTTCAGCTTATTGTATGTTCCCCTCGGGAACCTTTCTTTCCTCAAATGTGCCAGAAATATATCACCAACCTCAAAATGAAGTTGTCTCTTTCACTGGTCTGCTCTGCGCTTATATTCCTGGCTTGATTTCAACAACCACTCCTTCACCTTGTGGTGAATTTCTTTCATCGTCTCAGCGAACTCTTCTGTACTAGCGTTGCTAGTAGCAGTCTGTTCTGAACCCCGCAATTCAGAAACTCCTCTCGGTTGCATTCCATATACAACCTGAAATGGACTCTTCCATGTTCTCCGATTCGCCGAGTCATTGTATGTGAACTCCGCCTGTGGTAATATATGGTCCCAACTGTTGTGGTGCTCTGTCACCAAGCTCCTCAGTAAGTCTCCTAGAATTTTGTTCACCACCTCTGTTTGTCCATCCATCTGAGGATGATAAGTAGAACTAAACGCTAAGTTAGTTCCCAGCTTCTTCCATAAGGTCCTCCAAAAATGCCCTATGAATTTAGTGTCCCTGTCCGAAACTATGCTTTTCGGCAACCCATGAAGTCGAATGACCTCTTTGAAAAATAGGTTTGCGATGTGAGTCGCATCGCTGGTCTTCTGGCATGGAATGAAGTGTGCCATTTTCGAAAATCTGTCGAGGACCACAAATATTGAATCAACACCTCTTTATGTCCTCGGCAACCCCAATATAAAATCCATGCTAATCGCTTCCCATGGCCTCTCTGGTATGGGCAATGGCTGATAAAGACCTACATTCTATTTCCTTCCCTTCGAATGCTGGCAAACTCTGCATCTGTCAATGAACCTCTTGACATCTGCTCGCATCCCCGGCCAAAACTATGATTCATTCAGCTTCGCGAATGTCTTGTCATGGCCAAAGTGTCCTGCGAATCCACCACTGTGTTTCTCTTTCAATAGATTCTCCCTCATGGAGCATTTCAGAATACACAGTTGATTGCCTCTTAACAAAAATCTTTCCTGGATCATATAATCTATCCAAGGGATTCTGTCTTTGAGAACTGGATTCTCAGTTGCTTCATACACTTATGCAAAATCTGCATCTCCTGCATACATGTCCCTGAGATTTTCAAAACCCAATGTTTTGACTCAGAATTCCTGCAACAACAGACACTTCTTGCTCAAACACTTCTACCCATTTTGCATGTTTCTGATTCAACTTCTCCTGTTGAGTCACAAACTGTAATGCATGGTTATCACTGTACAATACAAATTCTTTGGGTATCAAGTAATGCCTCCACTTCTTCAGCGCTTGTATGATAGCATAAAATTCCTTATCATACGTGGAATATTTCAGTTTTGCCTCATCGAGCTTCTCACTGAAATATACAATTGGTCTGTCTTCCTGACTGAAGACTTCTCCTATGGCAAAACCACTTGCATCACATTTCACCTGAAATATCTTCAGGAAATCTGGCAACACCAACACTGGTTGTTCCATGATCTTCCGCTTCAATAGATTGAAGCTCTTTTTAGCCTCTGTTGTCCAATGAAAATACTTATGTCGCTTCTTCACTGTATCCATCATCGCTGTGCTAATTCCACTGAAATTCCTGATGAATTTTCGGTAGAAACTAGCCAAACCATGAAAACTTCTCACCTCGAAAATATTTCTCGGTGATGGCCAATTCTTGTTCACTTCCACTTTATCTGGATCCATATTCAACTCATTAGCTGAAATAAAAAAACCCAAATAAATGAGCTCTGTCTTCATAAATGAGGACTTCTTCATATTAATCAACAGCTTCTCTTGCTGTAGCTTCTTCATCACAATGGCCAAATGTTGTAAGTGTTTTGTCACTGACTTACTGTAAATCAGTATGTCATCCAAATACACAATGACAAATTTCCCGATGAACTCCCTCAGGACTTCGTTCATCAACCTCATAAAGGTACTTGGTGCATTCATCAAGCCAAACATCATGACTAGCCATTCATACAATCCTTCGTTGGTCTTGAAGGTTGTCTTCCACTCATCGACTTCTCTCATGTGAATCTGGTGGTATCCGCTCTTCAAATCAATCTTTGAAAAGTACTTTGCCCCTCTCAGGCAATCCATCAGATCATCCATTCTCGGCAGTGGGAACCTGTACCTGATGGTTATCTTGTTGATCGCTCTTGAATCGGTATACATTCTCTAATCTCCATCCTTCTTTGGACTAAGTACTGTTGGAACAACACATGGGCTCAATCTCTCCCTGACCAATCCTTTGTCCATCAAATCCTGGACCTGCTTCTTGACCTCTTCATTTTCCTGTGGCGTCAACATGTACGCGGCTTTGTTCGGAAAACTAGCTCCTGGTATGAGGTCTATATGATGGCTCACACTCCTCATCGGTGGCAATGAACGAGGTAGTTCGTCCACTATGATGTCATCGAACTCTTCCAGCAGCTCATGAACCTCATCTGGAAAATCATCCACTCTTGTGCTAGTCAGAACAATCCTTGGTTTCCTGACAACAAAGAATTGTGGATCTTCCTTCTTCTTCACCTCTGTAAGAAGTTCCTTCCCACTCATGAGAAGTACTGTGTTTCTTACTTCTGGCTTCACCTCCTTATCCTTTATCATAAGCAACATATGGGTTCTCCCATTCTTCTCCAGGGTATATGTGTTCATTCTCTCGTCATGAATCACATTTCTGTCATATTGCCATGGTCTACCCAACAATAAATGACAAACATCCATGGGAATAACATCACATAAGATCTTGTCATTATACCCTCCTATTTTAAATTCGACCAATCATTGTTTAGTAACAGTTACTTGGTGTCCCTTCTGTAGCCATGAAACTCTGTATGGGCTGGGATGATCAGTTGTCTCCAGCTCCAACTTCTCTACCATCTCGGTAGATACGAGATTATCCATGCTACCACTATCAACAATGACCTTGCACACCCTGTCTTTGGTCTTGCAAGATGTTCTGAACAGTCTTGTCCTCTGAACCGAGATTTCCACCTCCTTCTCAGGTGTCAAAAGGACTTTTCGCATCATAAGCGATCTTCCACCCTCAACATCTTCTGCTTCAACATCACACCTCTACACTTCAGTGATGTGAGCTTCTCCAATGTCCTTCATTTTCTCTCGACACTCGTAAGACTTGTGCCTGTTCTTTCCACATGTAAAGCATGCGATTACTCCACCTTGGCCTCTTCCTCTACCTCTAGTACGAGGAAAATTATTTCCATCAGCATATCCTCCTTTCTTCTCATTATGTTGTCCTCTCTGCTCAACATATGGTTGTCGCTGTGAGGTTCCTCCTCTTTCAACCTTACCCTGTGGTTTCTTCCATTCCTCTTTGGGCTTCTAGCATTTATCCTGGGCAACTGCCTTGCCTCTGGGATGACTTCTGCCTCGGCCTCGCTGACCTTTCTTTCGGCTCAGCTTCTCCTCAACTTTCAGAGCCAATTGATAAGCATCTTCCACCATTCAGATGGTTAGCATGCTTAATTCATCCTGAATGTCGTATCTCAGACTATTCAGATATATGGCAACTTTTTCATCATCGCTCTCCCAATGACCTGCCCTGATGTTTAGTCGATATAATTCCTCAGTGTATTCTTTCACTGTCATCAGTTTCTGCCTCAGGTTTTTCATCCTCCTGAACAGAGAAATTTGGTAATCTCTCGGGATGAACTTCGCTTTCATCTTCGCGATCATTCGATCCCAGCTCTTGATCTTTTGCTTGCCTTTGCAGCGTCTGTCAACTTGTAGCTCGTCCCACCACAATGTTGCATGTTCTTTCAAGCCTGTAACAACATGCTTGACTTTCTTATCCTCTTCGATATCTTCATAGTCGAAGTAGGTATCCATATCTCTAATCCAATCTAGCAGCTCCTCGGCATCTAAGTTTCCTTCATAAACTAGAATGTCCATTTTTTCCTTCGCACCCATTCTAGAAATGGCTTTGATCAAACTCTCAGTAGATGCATCTTCAGCTGCAACTTCCTCATCGCGCTCAGCCTCAATCTCTCTCACGGAATCACTGAGATTCCCTACACTAGCTGTGCGTCTTTGAGCTGTCTCCATGTCTTCAAGTCTCGCTCGGAGATCATGCATCTGTCTCTCCATTTCTGGATTTGCTACTTGCCTGCCTCTTCTCCTCACCTTCCTATCTTCTGGGTCAGGTGACTGTCTTTCTCTCCTCAGCGGCATGGCGAATTTCCTTCTTCTCCACTTCAAAAAGTAAATAAATATTCCCGCTCTGATACCAAACTGATGCAACCGCACTCCTTGGAGCACGTTCGCTTCCTCAGGACCTTCTTCTTCTCGGCCCGAAGAACACTAAGGTTCTTCTATTTCCCTATCGGGAAATATGCACCCCATAGATTCTCTTCCACGCGATCCCCTTTCCTTGACTTATCGGAGGATCGAAACTCCCGACTTCGCAAGTTCTCTGTTGATCACTGGGCTCTCAAATCCCCAAGACCCGATGGCTTTTGTCAATGCTGACTTTCTCTCACCTTATTGGGATTTTTGTCCTTATCGCGGTTTCGCAACTCGCGATATCAAACACTCCACTTTACCGACTCCTGACTCGCGATACGCTGAACCTCCGACACACGCATGAGCTGTCTCTTCGACTCCCTGTCACTTCTATCAGGATATCAGACTTCGCGGGATCGCGAATCCGGATGTCGATGGATCGACACTTCTTTCCATGAAACCCCGATGACTTATGCCACCTTTCCTCCACTAATCCTGGTTGTGGTCCACACAATTCTCCCGTCGGGATATCGCGGATCACGATTCCAACATGCAAGAGTTTCTTGTCTTCAAAAACCCCGATTCTCTGAACCCCGACTCCTCTGGATCGTCTGACACGTGTCCCACATGATGGACGGTTCTGATCTTGTCATTATATCACGGATCGCGATATCGTAATTTCCGTTACAACAACTTGGTGCTTCGACTCGCGATTCTCTGATACACGATGTCACGTGTAGATCTGACGGTCCTCGTGTCTCAGATGGACGAATCTGCTCCCTCCTGAGCTTCAAACCTCTTTCACACTTACACTGTAACCTCCTCGCACCTCCGTGAGATCCAAAGGCCCCTAGAACTTCGTGAAATCTCCTTCAAAGATTTCATCCATCCGTTCTCCCTTTGATGATTCTGCGAAATGAAGAAGTGTCTCCCCACGAGACTCGTTCGCCACTCGCCAACCTGCGACGCTTCCCTCAGACTTTCCACGGCAGCTTCCCTGCACTTACCCTTCAGGGGATTCAAAATCCTATTCCTCCTGATGTTTTCCACAACTTCAATCTTCAGAAAGAAACCTTGCTCCCACTCCTTGCGACAAACCCTTCAACAACTATCTAAGTGTTGAAGTCTTCTTCGACTCTGCGCACACCTGCAGCAGCAGTCTTTTGATACTATGCTTAGAATCACAACTATGAGACTTAGCTTGGCCCGCGCACTCCTTGCACGGCACTGGGTCTAACGCACCTTCGAGAAAATGAGAAAAAAAGCATTCTCTAGTTGAACCCTTCTGTCAACGCACTCCTTGTGGACAATTTGACTGCACTCCTTGCAAGAATCCTCTGGCTCAATTAGAGAAACAATTGAAACTCATTCACTCTTCCTCTCGGACTTCTTCTCAACCATGAAATCACATACACATCCTATATAAAAGCAAATGTATAACAGGAAGAAAACATTCATGATCATAACATCAATACACAGAGAAGCAACACAAACCATGAATTTGAATCAAAGTTTTCTTCTATTAATTCAAATATGTTTACATGGGTGTTCTCCATACAATTCTTTGCATGCTCTTCTTCTTCCTTCTTCTGAATTATGTTACAATACACAATGAGGGTGTCTATATCGGTTCTCCCTCTTGGACTCTAAAGCTATCAAATCTAGAATTAAATTCCTATCTAACTCCATTAAATCTATTAAATGCCGACTATCTACCCAAGGACGAGAGCTATCCACTCAAGGTCCATTACAATATACAAGTGTGCCCCATATTAAATGACACATTTAATATCACGCAACAACTTCCAAGGTGAGATCCAAAAAGAAATTGTGTTGGCTTGTCCAGCTGTCCTCTGCTTCCATGTTGGCTCGCTTGATGTGAGAGATGCTCCTGCATCATTGTTTTCCACTCAGGTAATCCCGAATGCAATAAGTTCTTCGGTCGTAAGAACTTCCCCCCAAGAGCATCAATCTCTTGTTGATCCTTCACCGTCTTCACCAGTAAGATCTTCTTCACCTTCTTCACTTGCAAGGTCTTCCTCCGTTTCATCTTCTTCATCGAGTGAAAGCTTTGAAGCTAATAACCCAGTGGATAGGAGGAAGAAGAAACGAAAGAATAGGAAGAAGAAAAATAAACAAGGGTTAGAACCTCCAACCACTGCTAAATATGTTCGAAAACAACTAGTTTCTATTAATCATGTTGGGAGTGTTGATGATGTCAAGATCACCCAAAAAACCCATAAGCCCAAGTACCCTTGCAGGCTTTGTAAGGGTATCCATCTTCTTAAGAAATCCCCTGGTCTATACAAGGTTATAGAAGCATGGTCTACACATCCTCACCAACCCATTTCATTAGCCTCTGAACAACATGTTGATGACTTCCCGTCGACTAGTCATGATATAGTTGAAAAGAAGAAAAGTAGAGCCAAGTTCCCATGCATGTTATGCAAAGGGAGTCATCTCACTCACCTTTGCCCTCGTATGGACGAAGCCTCAAAATTACTGGAACATATGACTGTTTCACAACCTCAACCTCCAACTGCTTATCGTAAGCTTTCTCTCAACCCTCCAATAGTTGATGGAATGATCACTACGGTCCCTTCACTGGTCAATCTGGTTGATCATGTAGTCAATGTGGTCACGTCCTTAGTTGAACCAGTTGACAAAGTGGTTGATCCGATACCATCCTCGGTCAATCCCACTCTCCCCTTAGAGAGTGAAACTAAAGTGGTCGATCTGATCCCATCCTTGGTCGATCCTACTCTCCCGCTATAGAGTAAACTCGACACTGCCCACACTTTTTTCATTGATACAGACTCTACCGTGTCAGGGGGAATTCCTTCTTATCCCGTGAAACCCCCTCCAAGTAATGAGGCCATCTGTTTTGATTGGGGTGTGCTAACTAGACCTTGTCTTCCCTCTCACATTCCTTTCTAGATTACAGTACAGGTTTGTGGTCGAGATGTTCCTCAGACACTGGTAGATGAAGGTTTGTCTATTAGTATTTTGTCCTCTATTGCTTGGTAATCTTTGGGTTATCCTCCACTTGCACCGATTACACAAAATCTGTTATCTTTTAATAGAAGAACTAGTCAACCTTTAGGGACCCTTCCTCAGTTTCTTGTAACTTTGGTAGGGAAAACTGTCTTCATTGATGTCATGGTCATCCAAGACCCCTTGGATTTTTCTTTACTCCTTGGGCGAGATTATGTCTATGCCATGAAAGCTATTGTGTCTACTCTTTTTCGTGTGATATATTTCCCTCACGATGGACGAGTTGTGACTATTGATCAACTTTCATTCATTGACCCCGACTGGATTGCCTCCCTAAATGGTTCTTATATGCAGATGGTATCGCCCCCACCACAGGTCAATTATGTGGCGTTGTCGCCCATGGATTCAACTTCTGATGACTTAGATCTAGAATTTGACATGGTGATCTCTTCGATAGGGTTGTTAGAGCCTGATCTCTTTACTCCTATCACGACCCTCGACATGGTGTCCTTCCAGAGTGTGTTTCTTCCTTCCATCGAAGACCTCTTGAAAACCATGACCGAGTTTTGTCCCTTGACATGGTCTCCTTTTGGAGCCTTGTCCTCTTGGAATCCATGATCAAGAAGACTTTGAGGATAGTTTTTGCATCTCTGAGGCAACCTCGTTAAAAAATGAAACAAAGGTATTTGAGCATAGTTTTCTAATTTCAAGCTCTTTAAAAAATGAAACCACTTACGAGTATAGTTTTTGCGTCTCTGTGGAAACCTCGTTAAAAAATGAAATAGAGGTTACAAGCATAGTTCTTGTTTCTGTGTCAAGCTCGTTAAAAACTGAAACAGTTTTCCCCCTCTCTATTTGAGTCAAGTGCTACTTCTAGTATTTGAAGTTTCCTTTCATTCATCTTTGCAGTTGGATGAAACAAAGCTTGGGGGACATTGCTTACAGCCTCTGGACTTCATGTTGAAGTTAGAGCCACTAGCTTCTTAAGCTGGGGGCCAAGTACCAACCATGCGTTGGGAAGTTGCAAGGATAGTTTTCTATGGTTCAAGCTTGTGTAAAAATGAAACTAGCTACCTCAAGCATAGTTTCCTCTGGTTCAAGCTTGTGTAAAAATGAAACTATGTCCAAGCATAGTTTTGTTTAGTTTTTAAGCTTGTGTAAAAATTAAACTCTATCCCAAGCATAGTTTTGTTTTGTTTTAAATCTTGCGTAAAAATGAAAACAATCCCGATCTTAGTCTTTGTTCTTTCTCATGCTCGTAAATACATGAGAATAAGTTACCGAGCTTAGTCTTTGTTCTTTCTCATGCTCGCAAATCAATGAGAATGTAACCAAGTATACTTTTATCACTTTTTCGGACTCGTAAAGGTTATATGAAAAAGGAACCCCCTGGAGTTCCCTTTAATCTCTTTTTAGACTCTCTAAACATGAAACTATTGCCAAGTGACCTTGTTCTTTTCACGCTCGTTAAAGTATTTAAAGAAAATGTCTGTTGAGGGATAGTTTATCTCTTTTTCAGTCTCATCATACTACTTTACGAAAAAGGAACTGAGAGAGTTCTCTTTAAGTGTTTTTTAGACTCTATAAACATAAAAAACCCCTGAGTTTTCTTTCTTTGGACTCATAAAACAAACATTGAAAGGCCCATATGAGACCTGAGTTTTCTTTAAGTGTTTTTTAGACTGTCTAAACATGAAAAACCCATGAGTTTTCTTTCTTTGGACTCGTTAAATAAACATCAAAAGGCCCAAATGGGACCGAACCACTCCTTCCTAGGGTTTTCTAAACATACTCCGAGGGACTCGTCCAAACGATGATCTTACATTACAAGCATATGTTATCCTCCTCAAGCTTGCGTAAAAATAAAGAGGTACTCGCCAGAAATGGTGGGGGGGGGAAATTGGGAAAGAAATATGTCTAAACTTGTATTCCATGGAAGAGTCACTTTTGAACATGACACCCTTTTACTCACCTTGTGTCTAGGTTGGAAAATCCACTTGTCTCATGATCATACTCCTATAAGATTACAAATTTGGTCTTTGATCCTTGTTGTTGAGTTCGTATTTCCAAGACAGTTGTCGTGTCGTCAATATGTTCAAAGATAAATTCAACAGGGAAAGCCTTCTATTGTGTCGGCCATTTCTGTAGTCTTTAAGCCTTGTATTGTGTCGACCATCCCTGAGTTAGTCTTGAATCACTTTTTACTCTGACCTACATCAAATCTTGTTACTTGTTTTGTGTCATTGATGTGGGATACATTAAGGCCCTCCTATGAAGATTCTTTTCCTATCGAGTTCAACTCATTATCCAGGAATTAGACTTAGAAACTAATTGGTACCTTGGAACCTGCATGCCTTAATGGCAGGTTTCCTCACTTTCGAAAATGGGTTTTCATTATTGACCCCTGATCGGGAGATTCCATCGAGTGTTCGACTTCAGCTCATTAATTCACATTCGTTGGATTGTACTAGTGTACCTTGGGAGCCATTGACATTAATGGTGATTTCCCTCGTACTTGTTAACGGTATACACTAATGACCAGTAATCAAGTGGTTTCTACCATTTTCAACTTTGACACATGTATTCACATGGTTAGATTCATACTATAGAGTGGTAGAGATGAAGACCCTGGATCTTTTCTAACAAATTCAGGTTGCGTTGGAGTATATTCAGTTTGTACTGTTGCATAGATCCACATTGTATGTCCATGGCTATGTTCAAATTTGAGTCTTTAACACATAGATCCATAGTGTATTTTTGGTGGCTATTTTTAGATTTGAGTCATATCGTCATGGATCCACAGTGTATGTTTGGTGGCCATGACCTATCTTACTTGACATGGATCTTCGCATGTAGAAATTTATGCTCTGAGTCAATTGTATTCTGGGTATGGGAATGCCTACATCAATGATGATGTATTATTGTACTGTATTTCCTTGTTTGTTGGCAGGTTTTTGACCGACTGTTCCATGTTCCCTACACACACTCAACAAAGTATTTCAGCTATCACTCAGTTCTAACTTCATACTTTGGGGGGCTCTCTGTTACACATTATTTTCATCATCCCTATGAACATTAATGATGTAAACCTATATTTTGCCTTTAGAGGGGTCAGTGGCATAAGTTCCTGAAGAGAGAAGGGAGAAGAACTTTTCCTGAGAAAATAAGTTGCATTTTCCTTTGTAAAAACCCTATAAAAAAGGAAGCTCGCAGGTTGCTATATAGGCAGCATGCAAGAATGCCTGATTCTCGTAGGTTGCACCATAGCTGGGTTGTGAGAGGTTCAAAGGTTGCTCTATAGGAAGGGTGCGAGAATGCTTACACGTGGGAAAAATGGGCATTTTCTTGAATCTTCTAGAAGGAGAAACTTCCATGGTGAGGTGGCATATGAATGGTTTGGATCTTACTCGCTTTCATGATTTAGTGGGATCATCCTAACCTCCTCACCTTATCCTATTCATCTTATAAGAGGAGAGGAGCTCTCATGGAGAAGGGCTAAGTTGGATTTGGCTTGGAATTATTAGCTTGGTTAGAGTGGTTTTTCCTTTTTCCTTTGTCAAGATAGATTGTGAATACTATCAGATATGTGCTCTCAGAATTATTGGAGTGAAAGTGTGTGGGGAATGAAGGATAGTTGGAAGGGACCTTATGACATCAAGGCCATGGTTGTAATCTCTCTTTCACATTTAATATGATACAGTAATATGATTCTTCCATATAAAGCTTGTTGTGTTTTATTGTATGATTCCTTGATCACATACATAGGTTTATATTGAGTTTATGCTATTGCTATCACTTTGGTTGGTTGCGTTATTTTGCAGGTTCATCGTTGGATGAGCATTGGAATGGAGCTAGGATGGCGATGGTGAGAGGAAACGACATTTAAATGGTATGTCACCCATCCCTCTTTAGTTAGTAAATTCAATATTTAAAACTTAAGGAAAGCGTCATGGTCTGGTGTGTTTTGTTTTAGATATTTGTTGATCTAGGGAGATCAGTTAGTGTCCTCACCTACCGATTTATCCGATAACACTGCAACATAGTTAGATGCATCAGCCTCAGTCTCGAATGGTTGTTGTAGATCAGGCAAGGAGAGTAATGGAGTTGAGCACAAACGATGTTTTAGATCATAGAATTCTCGTTTCTGCTCCTTCCCCCACATGAAATTGGCCCTACCACCGCCCTTGGTCATCTGGCTGAGGGTCCTGACAATATGGGAGAATCCCAACACGAACCATCGATAGAAATTGGCTAGCCCAAGAAGATTTGAAGCTCGGTTAGTGTGGTCGGGGATGTCTAGTCACATATGACTTGGATATTAGTTGGATCAAAATGTAACCCATGGTCATCAACATTGTATCACAGTTATTCAACCCTGTTCATGCCAAAAGAGAATTTTTCCAAGTTGGCATAAAGCTTGTGCTGTCGTAGAGTGCTGAAAACCTGTTGAATATGACACATGTTCTCCTCCCACGTTCTACTGAAGATGAGGATGTCATCCAAATATACGACCACAAAGGAGTCGGTGAAGGGTGTCAATACATCATCCATCAACCTCATGAAATTGGTTGGTGCATTTGTTAAGCTAAAGGTCATGACTAGCCATTCATAAAGACCTTCTTTATACTTGAAAGTTGTCTTCCATACATTAGTTGGTTCGATGGGAACCTGGTGGTAGCCAGACTTCAGTTCAATATTGTTGAATAACTTTCCCCCTTTGAGTTTGTCAAGAAGGTCATCAATCTTGGGAATGGGGTAGCGGTTCCTGAGTGTGATTTTGTTTAAGGCTCTATAATCAATGCAGAGTTGCCAAGTCCCATCCTTTTTCTGCAACAGTACAATCTAAATTCTGCAAGGGGAGGAGTTGGGTCTGATGTTCCCCTTTTGATGAAGCTCTTGGATCTGACACCTAATTTTGTCATTCTCCATCAAAGAGCGCCAATAGACTGGTCCATTAGGTAGAGGTGCATCAGGGGTCAGATAAATTGGATGCTTGACTTGGCATTATGCCAGTACCCCTGTAGGTGAGGTGAAGATCTCTTTGTATTCTTCCATGATCCTTTCCACTTGCGTCTACTGCAAAGAGAGGTGTTGCATAGAGGCCATGGATGTCGTATTGACCTTCGACTTACTATGAGCATAGATCACAAAGAAGATGAACTTCTCGGTCTGTGAAATGACCTTATTTCATTGTTTAGCAGAGATTAAAGAAATAACAGTAGGCGGTGCCACCTTTGGGATCCTGTACAATTTTCTACCCAAAGTAATAATAACACTATGGGGTCTAAACTCATACACAACATGACACTTTAACAAATATGGTTGTCCTAAAAGAACATCAAAAACTTCAAGGGGAGAAATATCACATAGTACCTCATCTTTGAAAGGCTTGATGTCGTAGGGCAGACGACACTGTTGGCTGACACAAAGATATCTTCCTTGACAAATCCATCTGATGGTGTAAGGTTGTGGATGTAGTGTCTTTGGAAGATTTAGTCGCTTGATGACCTCTGCTGAAATCAGGTTCTTCTGGATACCACTATCAACAATGAAATGAATAAGAGCCCCCTTGACCCACATCTGTGAGTGAAACAGGTGTTCCTCTTCCTCTGGTTATTCTAGTTTGCTTGGTCGGAATTTGGTGGTAGCGACCGTGGCACTGGGTTCAACATCAATAATCTACTTCCCTCCTTGAGGATTTGACATGAAATCAGAATCGACCTCTGACTCGGAAGCCTTCAGCTAGGCCACGAGCGACTGCTTGGAGCGGAATTCGTCATTTTTGTGCCAAAGAATCTTATGGTACTCACACCCTTTTCCGATGTCCTTCTTTGTCTTCTCGCTACCCTTCTTGTGTTGCAGCTTGGACTGATTGTCCTAAGGGTTTCCATCTCGACTTGGTCACTTGTTGTATGGGTTGGGGTTTCCTTTGCCCTGCTTCGGCTGTGAGGGGTTTACAGATACAAACTCTCGTCATTTCTTCTTAATCTTTTGCTCCATCTTGAAAGCATATCTATAATCCATGCCCAATGAGGGGATGTCCATGAACTCCATTTCTCTTTGAATATATCTATGCAAAGAGTCACAGTTTTTTAGCATCACATGATGCTCAGAATATTTGTTACCCAATTTGGTGAGTAGGGTATGGAAAATATTGGTGAAGTTTGGTATTGTCTATTCCCTTTCTTGATGTAGGGTGGTAAATCTGTTGTATTGTTCCTCGTAGCTTCCAACATGGTAGTACTATTCTTTAATTATGTCCCAGAAGGAATCCCATGTAGGGGCCACCACAAAAATTACAGATTCCTCCATGGAACTTTTCTCAGAGTAAGTATCCCACCAATATTTAACTCGGGGAACGACCTTGAGGAGTGCAAAAGTGATCTTTTCCCTATCAAAAAAATTGTGGACCGAAAAATATCCTTCAAGCAGATTCAACCATTTATCTACAACATCCGCATCTATCCTTCCTTCAAATAATGTAATATCAAAATTTACTTGTACCTTGAAGGGGGTTGCATGGCCGCTTGATGAAAATGGTTCCCCTGTCGGCAACTGTCGAAGGATCGACGCAAAGTTGTACATCATTTTGTTCCTTTGTCGCACGAGAGTTTCCTCGAGCAACATTTTAATAGGATATCCTTCTCCATCATCTTTATTCTCTTCTCCCATAGGTTTTTTCCAGTCTTGGCGCAGCTCATATGGTAATGGATCGATTGGTTCGAGTCCCAACTTCTTATACACATACCTTGTCGGGGACATGCACAAAGAAAACAAATCAAGAGAAGACCACTCTGATACCACTGATCTATATTTAGGAGCAGAACTAACTGATTAACAACTTGAATATCATAAACATGGAGATAGGAAGAATAACAAAAATATCAAGTGAACAATATCTTATATTAAATAATGATATAGGATGAAACTATAAAACTGTAGAACTGAAACTTGCTCGAATGGTGGTAGCTATCTGTGAGAACATATGTGGCTACTACATGCATCTGCCTGAGAAGAATGGATTACATTGAGGCTCCATATGACCTTTTCATATTACTCATGAATGCCAAAACCCTAGACATCCAAGAACCTAACCCTAGAAGGTGAAACACTAAAAGTCATGTGGGGCCTATGGGAATGTTGGTGTAATTTGGTAACTCAACTTCCTAGGGTCGTGACATTTGCATACGACCTCCATTCTAGGTGTGTGATAGCCTGTTGGAAAGGTCTTTCAGATATCTACACATTCAACCACCAGTCTCTAACTTTGTCTACAGTCTAAATGTTCTGAGTAAAAAAAACAACGTTTAGGACCCCAAAACAACCCTCGAAGTACAACAAGATGTGCTGAAATGAAAACATGAAAAATAAGCCATTTGGATTAGGCGAGAGGTCACATGTATCCACCTAGAGAATGCATGAGGCTTCAGACAACCCTAGAAGTGTAGAACTCACAATTATAAAGCATTACAGAAAGACGTGTTGAATAAAAAACGAACATGAGGAGCGAGTTGGAATAAGTGGGTGGCCACCAATATCCACCTGGATCAACTCCTCATTCCATCATCATCCATATGGGGGGTGCAGGATGTTGCTGACCAACTTTTTTGATTGAATTCCTTCTTCGACTCCCTTTCAGGCGATTTTGTCAAGAGGAGGTGCCCAACCTGCTCTCAGCCTTATGTATTTTCTCTGGCTTGGCATCACCTCCCAAATGGAAAGTGTTTGAATTTTTTTTCATGTCATGTCTCTTTTTGTTCAAAATAATAGTCCTAGCTACAGTACTAGGGAGGCCCAAGGCTAGATTACATAGTTTTTGTATTTGCTCACATATATATCTTGATGCAAACATGGATGTTTTCTCATGCTCGCAACTAGTTCTAGTTTCTGTTAGGACCACATATTGTACCCTTTTTGCCCATACTTTTTGCCATGATTATACCCTTCATCACCTATATTTAGACTTATATTATCATTCCACTTGATCATTCCAAGGTACATAACGTCCTTTCTCATTACTACACGTTTAAT
>ML799203.1:350018-361891 GCA_009831015.1 Picea engelmannii | reverse complement strand
GATGCTACAACACATACAATCTCTACCTATCACTTTAAAGGTTCAGATATAGACATAAATGCATAAATCAATAAAATCATATAGACATAATGTTTTGGGACAAGAAGGAACTCTTTTATTCAATATTAAGATCAAAAGGATTACAACCTTCATCGACAATCGTTCCATGAACCAGGTCTGGGCTCCTCTATTGTGGCTCCAAGTGCATCAATCCCATGCTAGCCTCTCACAACCAACTTATCACCTGGGAAAGGAGAAAGGGTTGTATAAGAAGAAAGGGCTGGACGGGAAGGCTAAGGTCAAAACTCAGAATAGGATGAAAAACTTGGGCTAAGAAGGGGAAGGGATTTTGGCAGAGTTTTCTTATTCTCTTTCTTGTATTTGTCAAATGACACCATAGGACCTCTTTGTATATGAGAAAAATATGGTTATTCATTTTGGGGATGGGATACAAGGGGTAAAATGGATGGGAAACCCTCTATAGACTATAAACTTCATCGAATTCCTTACAATTTTATATTTTTTGCAACTTTTGGAGGTAAACATGGGCTAACTAGAATGCATTTCACGTATGTACGCAGGCTAACTAGCATGCAACACGCATGTGTATGCGGGCTACTAATTCAGCAGGGTGCGTACAGTTTCCAAAAAATAGTTTTTTAAGAAGAAGACTCAACGGTATTTTGGAAAAGTATGTAAGTGGAAAGGCCAATGTCTTGTATGCGTATGTAAGGAATTTTTGGACTATAACAGATGCCCCCTAATGTGTGAGGTAAAAACAAAAACTAATGGTTGAAATACATTACAATATCTGTACCAGTGGGAAGGCATAGAGTTGAGTGAGCCCGAGACGAGTGTTTGTGAGCGTGCCATCTGCAAAAAATTGATAATCTCTCTGAGGCAGGCATACCCATGCTCGGGATAAACTAAGCATGGATGCCAATCAAGTACACTGCAGATCCATGTCATATAAATGTTTATATAAAGTGTAGTTGCGAGTAATACACAGAGGATCTACATCTCAAAATCATTTGAAGATATACAAGTACAATATAATATGCATCTTCAAAAAGAATTGACGCCCATGGCTGGAGATGAGGACTTCATAGCTCGAGAAAAAACTTCAAGATCTTCCAAAGCTCAAGTAGGAGTACAATAGGAGTGTAAGAATCACTACCATGAGGTATTTGACATGTCGTCGGGGAAAGACTAGAGGATCTCGATCATCAGGCACAAAACTTCATTGATTTTGAATCTGAACTTGATTGGACTCTCGGGATGGTCGACTCATGGTAGTCAAGAGATAAACTACAGAATGTCCGATGCAGGTTGGATAAAACTTCCCTTGGACAAAAGCACGACAAAATGATGAGACACGGGTAGCGTAATTGACATAATTTTGTGATACAGGAGGCACCACAAACTCTCCATATTTTTGGAAGAGTAACCAAATGGAGGAGGACACAACTATATGTAACGAGAACAACTTCCTAAGGTCATAATAGATCCCAAATCTTGGAGAACAAATGAAAGTATGTGCTTTGTCCAAGGGAGACTATATTGTTGCTGATAAAAGAGAATATATATCTCGTCCCCTCTTTTTGGAATATTTGATTTTTTTGTCTTTTTCAAATTTTTAACGAGGTTGAAAAAGAATAAAAGAATGCTACATTACAAAGGAGGAACGAGTGTCGTGGACAAGAAAACTAGTTCCAAGTGCATGGAACATACCGATGCTTAGTGCAAGGAGACATGTGTAGGATAAGGACACTCGAGAAAATTCCTCCATGGGTCAAGGTGTCAGATTGCAAGGGAAAAAGTGTTGCAAGGCTTGCATTTAAGGAATTATTTGAAGGTTCATTTAATAGCAACATGAATCGGGCATTAGGCAAAAGATGCAAGGACGAGACATGCTATGTGATTAAGCATGAAACAATAAGACTCCTTCCATGTGGAGTTTTACGATCCTAGAGAAGGTAAGATCGATGGTTTTTCACATTTAGAGAGTCTGAAAAACACTAAAAGAAGACTCTGGATAGTTCCTTTTTCATAACTAGTCCAATCAATTCAAAAAAGGGTTAAGCTTATACCGAAAGGACGTCTCTTCAAAACCATTTTAATGAGTGTGACTGAGACAAGATCACTCAACTATATTTTCAATTTTAAGTAGTCTAAAAGAGCTTAACTATGGACTCACAACCTTTTTCTAAATTTAGTCTCCTTAGCTCGAAAAAGTATAAAATATAAATTAGGATAACTCTCCCAGTGAGACATGTCTCTCGAGGTGTACCTTTTTCCTGGATAATCTATTGGCCAGAAAATGGGTTAAAATTATGCCAAATAGATGTTCTTTCTAGACCAACTAACGAGTGTGAAAGGAACAAGGTCACTCGATGATATTTTCATATTTAGGGAGTCTAAAAAGAGATTAACTATGGACTCCGAAGGGGTTCCTTTTTCGTAAGTAATCTCCAAGGCCCGAAAAAGAGATAAACCAAAACCAAGGAGAATGGCCCTTTTTTCAAAAATTTAGTCCCTCGGGCCCGAAAAAGGGTTAAACTTATGCCCAAGAATACTCTCCTATCGAACCGAAGCTCCTAGGGCATACCTTTATTCCTAAATTAACCATTCGGACCAAATAAGGGGTAAACTACCGCAAGACAGATGTGCCTTCAAATTTGATTTTGGAGAGCGTGAAGGGAAACAAGATCGCTCGACAATCTTTTCAATTTTAGAGAGTCTGAAAAGGGATTAAAGAAGACTCCAGGGGGCATTCTTTCCTCAAGTAATCTAGACGAGACTGAAAAGAATAAATGATCTCTCGTTAGATGTTGCTTTCAAAGTTTAAATGAGACTGAAAGACAACAAACTATGCTCATGGGGAGTCCCTCAGGTAAGAGCCAGAAAAGACGAAGAAGAATGAGGCTTCAAAACATAATCATGGCGAGACTAAAAGGACTCCCAGGACTATGGAGAAAACTCACAGCATGGAAACCAAAATGCAGCAAAGGATCTACCAATAGTGAGATCAGACTCAAAATAAGACTCAAGATCACTCAAACGAAGAGGGGGAAGCAAGGACTCCCATGCCCCCATCGGATAAAAAGACTGATCAATTGTTGAGACCATGTCTTGAGAAGGAAAACATTATTGCACAAGTTCCTACTCAGAAGCAATTGAACATCGAGGATAAGATGCCACATAATTAATATGTGGCAGGATAGAGTCTCCATGAACACTAGGAACATATAAAGGGGTATCCTAAACTAACGTCGAATTAGGATGGTGATTATCAGATGCCAGTTGGTCGATAGTGACAATTATTCCATTGTGAGGGAAATGCATCACCCGAAAGAGCGTAGACACCACATCGTTCATAGCATATACATAATCACGCCCAAGAAGCATATTGAAATCTAACGGGCCTTGCACCACTACAACATCGACAAGGATAGTCTTCCCACCTAACGAGATATAAAACTGAGGAATAATCCCCAAATATTCACTAGGACGTCTGTCAAAATCCAACAACTCATGTGAAGAAGACACAAGCTCGGGAGATCCCAAGGCTTGCCAAGCCGAGGAGGATAAAATACTTGCAGAAGCTCTTTCATCTACAATAAATTGGTAAATGTTTTTTTAATTAACTTCAACCCTTATTTGAAAGGGTGCATAGGAAGGAATACGAGGCTCAACAAGGTCATTCCAATCAAAGGAAACCATCCTAGGACTTGGAGGGGGTGTGCTCGAAGTGAGTGGAATGCCCCCTTGATCTGAAAGTACTAACTGGAAATGATAAAAACATAGTCGATAGACACATCACTCCCCATCAGAAGAGTGGGATCAACCAAATATTGCATCGGCATGACCACTTTGGTAGACTCAACACTCTCCAAGAGAAGAGTGGGATCAGTCGAAGATTGTATCGGCATGACCACTTTGGTAGACTCGACACTCTCCAAGAGAAGAGTGGGATCAACTAAAGATTGCATAGGTGTGACCACTTTGCTAGACTCGACACTCTCCAAGAGAAGAGTGGGATCAACCGAATATTTCATCGGCATGACCACTTTGGTAGACTTGACATTCTCCAAGAGAAGAGTGGGATCAACCGAAGATTGCATCGGCACGACCAATTCGTCAACCACTGGTTGAATAGGTTGTGAGACATCATGGTCTGAAGGCACATCACCCCCCAAAAGAGAAGTGGGATCAGACGAAGATTGCATCTGCACGACCACTTCATCAACCAATGGTTGAATGGGTTGTGAGGAAACCTCAGAATACTCAGAATTAGAAGAGCTTGTAGACAGGGACCACAATATTTGTGCCTCTGGAAGGCTAGGGCATAAATGAGTAAGGTGATCTCCCTTGCAAAGGTTATAAGGGAACTTAGGCTTATGTCCTATCCGTCTAGGTTTCTCAACAAAATTAATTCCCCCAGCATGACTTGCAGTTCCTGGTTGCACATCTCCAACATGAATTGTAGAGGTTGGTGATATATCACTCGTATGACTCGCATTGACGAGACTCGTGCCCCCAACATGACTTGCAGTGGTTGGTGATTGGTCGATAACATGACTTGCAGAGGCTACAAACCTATCGCCAATATGACTAGTAGTGACTGGACTTTTTCCCCCAGCATGAATTTCAGAGGCTGGGTGATGGTATTCAACATGAATTATAAAGGTTGACGACCTATATCCAACACGACTCGCAGATGTTGGTGATTTATTTTTCTTATTCTTCCTCTTTCTATTTCGTTTATACTTCCGGTTACTAGTAGATATACTTTCACTAGAGAAGACATAAGGAGGAGGAGAATAATTTGTTGATGAAGGAACATCAACATGATGCCCATGACATAAGGTTCTTAACTAAGAAGCATCAAGAGAATTTAAGCCATTTGGAATGGTACCCAACCAAACCGGTAGTCCCACATTCAACCCAGGAATGTACAAAGTGGCCATAAAAGGGTGTTGGCCCTCGACCAATTTTTGGAGAATCTTGGTCGTGTTTCACCATTTTTGGGACTTCAACAGGCTGGTCGAAGAGGGAGCGCCTAGGCGAAGCGGAGATTGCGGGATATCGCCCCCTTTTTTAGGCTTTTTGGGTTTATAGTTTATGTAACGGGTATGGGATGTCGGCCCATGGGTCTTACCCATGTCTAGGCCCCATTTGTAATGTATAAATAAGTAGCTAGGTGATGTAAGAAGAAGTCAGTTGTAAGTCGATGGCTAAGTTCTAGAGTAAGGTAGAAGTAGGCTTTGTGCATACTGTGTGTTGAGAACTTGCAGAGCTAAGTGCAAGTGACTGTAAGAAGGCTCTGTGCTGTGCCAAGCTTGAGGAAGGAGGATCTGGCGAGGTGCGCGTAGATCTACTATGCTGTGCAGAGTTGGCTTTGTGGCTCTGTGCATGTAAGAAGATTGGAAGAAGTTAATAAAAGAGGAGAAGAGTTGGTGGATGTAGCCCCACGCTAGGGTGAACCACGTATATCCTATGTTGTGGTTGCTTTTTGCGATATGGTTGATATGTTATTGATGTGATTTATGCTTAGTGTTGTAATATTTATGTATGTTAGATGCATCTGATGTAGCAACTTAGTGATTAATGATCTGAATGAATGCTAGATCTGCTTTGATGTTATGTGTTGAATGGTTAGATGTGATTGAATCTTGATGAATACTGTGTTGTTTTGTAATTAGGGATTTTACCTGCGATGTGAATAAGGGTCAAAGACTAATGAATGTTAATTGCTAAGTGCTCTGTTAAGTATTGTGATCATAGATCTGTGTCCCAACTAGGTTGTAGACACTTGAGTCCTACAACTCCCCCTGCCTCTACCTCGGGTGAGACTTCATCTACTTCGTAGGTGTTTTCGAAAGGGTCGGTAGTTAGGGTTTTGTTAGTACGTTGTTGAAGCGTTGAACCCTGGGTCTTCCCCTGTGCCAAAAATGGCTTCGTTGTCAGGACCTAAAACTGTGATTGCTGGGAACTGAAGAAAAGAGAAATCTCTATGAGTAGATCTGTTGCTCTAGTGTGTAGTATTCTACTTGACTTGTGAAGCTCTGTGCTAAGAAGGGAACCAGATCTGAATAAAAGAGGTAAGATTTTAAAGATTTTTGCTTTGATAAAGGTAAGATAAGTGGAAATTTTTGTTTCAAAAGAATGGATCTAGGTATGTTTGATAGATTTCATCCTAGTCTGAAAACTAGGGAAATGCTAGAATAAAGAAGATGTGATATGAATAGACCTGATAGAAATAGTTAAATATATGTTATTCCTATGCATAGAAAGAATTTTTGGTCTAACGAGTTGATGCAGGATCCTAGAAATAATATTTTTTAGGACCATCACTGTGATCCCAGTGCGCAGTACATGAAAGGTTGGGGATCATTTAAGAGAAAGAGAGGATTGACTCTTTGTTATATTTGTAGAAGACTGGGACATCTTGCTGAGGAATTCCCTGGTAGAGGTCTTATTTTCCTTTGTTGTAAAGCTATTGGACATGAAGTTTTGGATTTCCCTAGAATGATTGCTAAATTTGAGAAGATGAATATGGGACAAGAAAACCATGAGGAAGGTCAAGAGACTAAGAATATGCTAGACCACCAGAAAGAATAAGAGGCTATATTATTGCAGATGAAAGAAACACTGAATGATCATAGAGACGTCAGTTTACCAGAGATCTTAAAAGAGAAGAAGTGCACAAAAACAAGAATAGGAGACTTCGACATAGAATGTGTATTGGATGCAAAAACATAGGTGAATATCATGACAGAAAGTACTTGGGAAATTTTGGGAAATCCTGCTATGGTTCCTTCATTAGGAGGGATAGGCTTGTTTAAAAAAAAGATGATAACCCTATGTGGAAGACTTTCTCATATACCCATGAGTGCTCATGGAACATCGACAGAAGAAGAATTCAAGGTCATTAAGTTTGTTGAGAACAACGCTCCTTTTGCACTTTTGTTAGGAAGGACTTGGATTGAGAGAGATCAGATCCGAAGGAAAGAAGAAGAGGAAGCTATAGAACAAAAAAAGCAAGAATTAAGGGATTTCATGACTAGGAGAATAACGCGCTTAATAGAAGAACAAAAGGACAAGTCGAAGAAACTGAGGGCCAGAGACCTGGCTGTCAAAGTTGAAAGAACGCAAGAAATCTTAAAGAACCCATCCATGCAGGAGAGTAGAGAACCTACTCCATAAACAATAAGAGAATAAGTATTACCCTCGAACCCTGTGAAATACCCTCAGTAGTGCGAAGTTACTATGCTAAGAGAAGATAAGAACAAGAATGGAAAGAGGAATCCAGAGACGTAGATCACATGAAAGAAAGAAAGAAAGCTTAGTAAGAAGAAAGCAAAGCTAAAAAAATTGCAGGAGGTTCCAGAGAGGACTTCGCAGAAGGAAGGTTTGCAGAACTTGAACCTCGTCGAAATAATAGAACATCGCAGACTGGCACTTCGCCATGGCTAAGAAATATGACTGTTGGAGGCATCTTGACCATTAGAACGATGCTCCAGAACGACTAGAAACACAATTATTTCCGGAAAGATCGCCATTGGACCATTGGGACCGCGCCATAACGGATGGAATTGTATTGATTGAGGCATTCCTTCCCATTGGAGGAGTCTGTTACGACATTGTCTACTTAATATTTTGAATGCCTTACCAGGGACACTTTTGCAAATTGTAATTATACGAGCCCATAGAGAACTGATTGCTATCGCGATGTGCTTATTGAGACCTCGCCGCCCGATTTTCTTACCTTGGGTGTTTGTCCGCCTACTCGAGATATCTGATCTCGAGCGTGTATGTCAGGTGAACGTAGTGCAATAGAGAAGTTTGTGGAGGAGATCCTAATAGACCTCATGGATGAGAAGGTCATGTCTGCAAGAGTACAGGCCTTGTCGACGACAGGATTGCAAGCATCCCCGTTGATTGCACGTCGATCTGGGCCATCCCGAACTGCGACAGAGAAAAGAAGTAAGCACTACGATGACCTGGTGAATGCGAATCTCATTCTGTCAGTCTTTCCTGACTATATCGACCCACCTCTGGCTGGCACGGTTAGTCGTGAAAGCATCCCGAGAGATTTTGACTATACAATAATCACTGCGTACCTCCTGAAGGGGATACACGCAGTTGGACCGCAGTTGGGATAGATTCTGGCGCTCAATATCAGTGATTTAAACTTAGGAGACTGCAAGAATTATGGAATTATCGCACCACACAAGTACTTGACAAATACAACGGGGAAGAAGCCAAATATATTCCCCCAGTTGTGGACCATGGACATCGCGAGATCAACAATCCTTAATGTGATGAAGATGCCACACTTCAACAGACATCAGGAGGTTAACGCATGTGTTAAACTCCTTCTGTCATGCTACGATGGTGGTTACCTATGGTTGGATAGGTGCATTACTGTATATCCAACGTTGATCCACCAGATCACTGGATTGAGCATGCAAGGACCGGACCCTCAAGATTTTTACCCAGGGAAGGCTACAGATTGCTCCTTGGCGCAGCAAATAAAGGACACCTACGATGATGTAGAGAAGGGGAAGTGGGGATATAAGGTAGCCTACAAGGAAGAATAGACCAACGCAGGTCACGGGGTTCATCGTCGACCTCGCAGGAAAGTGCATTGAAGGGATGCATGTGAATTGGGTGAGCTACCTCGTCAACCAGTTGGAGCAGGATGGCCGAGAAGCACATGACCAGGGCTATGAGTTTCACTTGAGCTGGTTGCCGATCCTCGTTTCCTTTGTCGCTTGGGAGATACCAAAGGGAGTGACCTTCCTAGAAGTTGAGTCGTCTGAACCACTAGCCGCGAGGTTCACTACCCTGTGGTATTCGAGTGACATGGAGAAGCAATGGCAGTCCAATGTGGTATTCCACACCTATTACTTACAGTTGAAGAGGGCCATTGAATCCTTCCCTCGCATGACGCTGAATACACTCCATAGTTTCAGGCCAATAGCGAAGTTCCACGTAGACAGACACTTCATTTACATCACTGCGTGCAGGGACGAACACAAGGAAGAGCTCCAATACTATTAAAAACTCACCGAGGAAGATATGGAGGAAATAACCAAGGAATGGCCTGCAGAATTCCTTGTACCAGTAGAACAGATAGAACTCTCCGACCCCGACCTCATTGGAAGTCCTGTAGTCACCCGGGAAGAGTATGATGGACCCAGCAGCAGCAAGAAGAAAAAGAAGGAAGAGGTGCAGGAACTAAACAATGCATCGGAGGAAACTGTGCATGATTCACCTGGAGGAGGAGGAGGTGACGAAGTAAACCAAGAGGAGGAAGGGGAAGAAGACAAACAATAACAGGGCAAAGTGACACCACCTAAATATCTCCTTACAAAGGTCGAGGCATCAAATAAAAGAAAGGTTTCTCCAAAGAAACCCTCAGCGCGGAAGAAGTCACGAGCCAATAAGCCCCAATTATAGACTGTGCTCACAGTGGATGATATTGACCTCATCATCGTCGTTGTAGAAGATAATTCAGAAGATATTTTGCAGTGAAGTGAAGCCAAACAGGAGACAATGTATAACCGGATCGAAGCAGAGATGAAAGGGTACAACAAGCCCTCCATTCGAACCGTGCAGTGTCTACTACGCCATCGTCATAAAAAAATATAGAACTGGGAGATGAGCCTACCCAACTACGTAGATTAAAAGATGCGACAGAGGCTCGCCTTCATCGTGTACATGAAGAAAAAGAACAGGCCACAGAGGCTCTGAAGAAAGAAAAGGAGGAATCCCTAGAGCAACATCAGGTTGCGCAGCAAGAGAAAGATGACCTTCGAGCGAAGTTTGAAGAGGACAGAGAGCAAATCCTGAAAGAAAATAAACAACTTCTAGTGGAGAAGATGGGAGTTAAAGAAGTAGTCACTAGAGAACTTCTCTCTATGTCGGGCCTGGCACAGATGGAATAAGAGACAGTGGAGAGCCAAGTGGGGAAGCTCGCTAAATCCATTCAACATCTCCAAGCAAGAGTAGCATAACTGGAATTGCAAGCATTGTCGAGCACTTTGCAGGAAGTACGAGATCAGAGGGAAGAAACTGCTAGGAGAACAGTTGAAAGAATCAAGGCATTGGCATTAGAATGCAAGCAACTAAGAAATCAAAGTGTGTAGACCTATGAGTGCCTTGCAGAGGACCCATAACTAAGGACATTGGAGTCACAACTCCAGGAGGTGAAGCAACAACCATCGACAATGCAAGTGCAGCTGAAACTGCTTTTTGTGGTCGAGAAGATGAAAAGGTCACAGGAACAACACGCAGTTCAACAAAAGTTCCATGCCATCCAAAGTAGATTTATGGAAGTGACCCAGAGACTCTAGCCGGTACAGGATGAAGCTTGCACACTTTTTGAGTAGATCGAGGGACAAGGTGCACAGCTGGAACAAGTGGTCACCACAGTGGAACAACGCTTGGAAGGACCTGTCACCGAGAAAGTCATTCAGGAGTTCACCGAGCAGGAGGCATCTCGAGCCAAGCTCGAGGCCTTCAAAGCAGAATTCCCCAGATCAGAATGACTCAGGACAAGTCACAGGTGAGTGTTAGGGGCATGTTGGCCCTCGACCAAGTTTTGGATAATATTGGTCGTGTTTGACCATTTTGGGACTTCGACAGGCTGGTTGAAGACGGAACGCCCAGGCGAAGCAGAGATCGCGGGATCTCGCCCCCTTTTTTAGGCTTTTTGGGTTTAGGGTTTATGTAACGGGTATGGGATGTCATCCCATGGTTCTTACTCATGTCTAGGCCCTATTTTTAATGTATAAATAAGTAGTTAGGTGATGTAAGAAGAAGTCAGTTGTAAGCTGATGGCTAAGTGCTAGAGTAAGGTAGAAGTAGGCTTTGTGCATACTGTGTGTTGAGAACTTGTAGAGCTAAGTGAAAGTGACTGTAAGAAGGCTTTGTGTTGTGCCAAGCTCGAGGAAGGAGGATCTGGTGAGCTGCGCAGAGATCTCCTATCCTATGAAAAGTTGTCTTTGTGGCTCTGTGTATGTAAGAAGATTGAAAGAAGCTAATAAAAGAGGAGAAGAGTTGGTGGACATAGCCCTATGCTGGGGGTGAACCACGTATATCTTGTGTTGTGGTTTCTTTGTGCGATGTGGTTGATATGTTATTGATGTGATTTATGCTTAGTGTTGTAATCTTTATGTATGTTAGATGCATCTGATGTAGTAACTTAGTGCTTAATTATCTAAATGAATGTTAGATCTGCTTTGATGTTATGTGTTGAATGGTTAGATGTGATTGAATCTTGATGAATATTGCGATATTCTGTAATTAGGGTTTTTACCTACGATGTGAATAAGGGAAAATACTAATGAATGTTAATTGCTAAGTGCTATGTTAAGTATTGTGATCACAGATCCGTGTCCCAACTAGGTTGTAGACACTTGATTCCTACAACCCCCCCTGCCTCTACCTCGGGTGAGACTTCATCTTCTTCGCAGGTGTTGCCAAAAGGACCGGTAGTTAGGGTGTTTTTGGTGCACTGTTGAAGCGTTGAACCCTAGGTCTGCCCCTTTGCCATCAAATGGTTCTGTTGTTGGGACCTGAAACTGTGATTGCTGGGAACTGAAGAAAAGAGAAAGCTCTGTGTGTAGATCTGTTGCTCTAGTAGAATACTGCGCACTAGATAAGTGGAATTTTTTGTTTTGAAAGAATGGATCTAGGTATCTTTGATAGATTTCGTCTGAGTCTGAAAACTAGGGCACAACTAGAAGAAAGAAGATGTGATATGAATAGACCTGATAGAAATAGTGAAAGATATGTTATTCCTATGCATAGAAAGAATTTTTGGACTAACAAGTGGATGCAGGATCCTAGAAAGAATTTTT
>ML799203.1:319871-349968 GCA_009831015.1 Picea engelmannii | reverse complement strand
GATGCTACAACACATACAATCTCTACCTATCACTTTAAAGGTTCAGATATAGACATAAATGCATAAATCAATAAAATCATATAGACATAATGTTTTGGGACAAGAAGGAACTCTTTTATTCAATATTAAGATCAAAAGGATTACAACCTTCATCGACAATCGTTCCATGAACCAGGTCTGGGCTCCTCTATTGTGGCTCCAAGTGCATCAATCCCATGCTAGCCTCTCACAACCAACTTATCACCTGGGAAAGGAGAAAGGGTTGTATAAGAAGAAAGGGCTGGACGGGAAGGCTAAGGTCAAAACTCAGAATAGGATGAAAAACTTGGGCTAAGAAGGGGAAGGGATTTTGGCAGAGTTTTCTTATTCTCTTTCTTGTATTTGTCAAATGACACCATAGGACCTCTTTGTATATGAGAAAAATATGGTTATTCATTTTGGGGATGGGATACAAGGGGTAAAATGGATGGGAAACCCTCTATAGACTATAAACTTCATCGAATTCCTTACAATTTTATATTTTTTGCAACTTTTGGAGGTAAACATGGGCTAACTAGAATGCATTTCACGTATGTACGCAGGCTAACTAGCATGCAACACGCATGTGTATGCGGGCTACTAATTCAGCAGGGTGCGTACAGTTTCCAAAAAATAGTTTTTTAAGAAGAAGACTCAACGGTATTTTGGAAAAGTATGTAAGTGGAAAGGCCAATGTCTTGTATGCGTATGTAAGGAATTTTTGGACTATAACAGATGCCCCCTAATGTGTGAGGTAAAAACAAAAACTAATGGTTGAAATACATTACAATATCTGTACCAGTGGGAAGGCATAGAGTTGAGTGAGCCCGAGACGAGTGTTTGTGAGCGTGCCATCTGCAAAAAATTGATAATCTCTCTGAGGCAGGCATACCCATGCTCGGGATAAACTAAGCATGGATGCCAATCAAGTACACTGCAGATCCATGTCATATAAATGTTTATATAAAGTGTAGTTGCGAGTAATACACAGAGGATCTACATCTCAAAATCATTTGAAGATATACAAGTACAATATAATATGCATCTTCAAAAAGAATTGACGCCCATGGCTGGAGATGAGGACTTCATAGCTCGAGAAAAAACTTCAAGATCTTCCAAAGCTCAAGTAGGAGTACAATAGGAGTGTAAGAATCACTACCATGAGGTATTTGACATGTCGTCGGGGAAAGACTAGAGGATCTCGATCATCAGGCACAAAACTTCATTGATTTTGAATCTGAACTTGATTGGACTCTCGGGATGGTCGACTCATGGTAGTCAAGAGATAAACTACAGAATGTCCGATGCAGGTTGGATAAAACTTCCCTTGGACAAAAGCACGACAAAATGATGAGACACGGGTAGCGTAATTGACATAATTTTGTGATACAGGAGGCACCACAAACTCTCCATATTTTTGGAAGAGTAACCAAATGGAGGAGGACACAACTATATGTAACGAGAACAACTTCCTAAGGTCATAATAGATCCCAAATCTTGGAGAACAAATGAAAGTATGTGCTTTGTCCAAGGGAGACTATATTGTTGCTGATAAAAGAGAATATATATCTCGTCCCCTCTTTTTGGAATATTTGATTTTTTTGTCTTTTTCAAATTTTTAACGAGGTTGAAAAAGAATAAAAGAATGCTACATTACAAAGGAGGAACGAGTGTCGTGGACAAGAAAACTAGTTCCAAGTGCATGGAACATACCGATGCTTAGTGCAAGGAGACATGTGTAGGATAAGGACACTCGAGAAAATTCCTCCATGGGTCAAGGTGTCAGATTGCAAGGGAAAAAGTGTTGCAAGGCTTGCATTTAAGGAATTATTTGAAGGTTCATTTAATAGCAACATGAATCGGGCATTAGGCAAAAGATGCAAGGACGAGACATGCTATGTGATTAAGCATGAAACAATAAGACTCCTTCCATGTGGAGTTTTACGATCCTAGAGAAGGTAAGATCGATGGTTTTTCACATTTAGAGAGTCTGAAAAACACTAAAAGAAGACTCTGGATAGTTCCTTTTTCATAACTAGTCCAATCAATTCAAAAAAGGGTTAAGCTTATACCGAAAGGACGTCTCTTCAAAACCATTTTAATGAGTGTGACTGAGACAAGATCACTCAACTATATTTTCAATTTTAAGTAGTCTAAAAGAGCTTAACTATGGACTCACAACCTTTTTCTAAATTTAGTCTCCTTAGCTCGAAAAAGTATAAAATATAAATTAGGATAACTCTCCCAGTGAGACATGTCTCTCGAGGTGTACCTTTTTCCTGGATAATCTATTGGCCAGAAAATGGGTTAAAATTATGCCAAATAGATGTTCTTTCTAGACCAACTAACGAGTGTGAAAGGAACAAGGTCACTCGATGATATTTTCATATTTAGGGAGTCTAAAAAGAGATTAACTATGGACTCCGAAGGGGTTCCTTTTTCGTAAGTAATCTCCAAGGCCCGAAAAAGAGATAAACCAAAACCAAGGAGAATGGCCCTTTTTTCAAAAATTTAGTCCCTCGGGCCCGAAAAAGGGTTAAACTTATGCCCAAGAATACTCTCCTATCGAACCGAAGCTCCTAGGGCATACCTTTATTCCTAAATTAACCATTCGGACCAAATAAGGGGTAAACTACCGCAAGACAGATGTGCCTTCAAATTTGATTTTGGAGAGCGTGAAGGGAAACAAGATCGCTCGACAATCTTTTCAATTTTAGAGAGTCTGAAAAGGGATTAAAGAAGACTCCAGGGGGCATTCTTTCCTCAAGTAATCTAGACGAGACTGAAAAGAATAAATGATCTCTCGTTAGATGTTGCTTTCAAAGTTTAAATGAGACTGAAAGACAACAAACTATGCTCATGGGGAGTCCCTCAGGTAAGAGCCAGAAAAGACGAAGAAGAATGAGGCTTCAAAACATAATCATGGCGAGACTAAAAGGACTCCCAGGACTATGGAGAAAACTCACAGCATGGAAACCAAAATGCAGCAAAGGATCTACCAATAGTGAGATCAGACTCAAAATAAGACTCAAGATCACTCAAACGAAGAGGGGGAAGCAAGGACTCCCATGCCCCCATCGGATAAAAAGACTGATCAATTGTTGAGACCATGTCTTGAGAAGGAAAACATTATTGCACAAGTTCCTACTCAGAAGCAATTGAACATCGAGGATAAGATGCCACATAATTAATATGTGGCAGGATAGAGTCTCCATGAACACTAGGAACATATAAAGGGGTATCCTAAACTAACGTCGAATTAGGATGGTGATTATCAGATGCCAGTTGGTCGATAGTGACAATTATTCCATTGTGAGGGAAATGCATCACCCGAAAGAGCGTAGACACCACATCGTTCATAGCATATACATAATCACGCCCAAGAAGCATATTGAAATCTAACGGGCCTTGCACCACTACAACATCGACAAGGATAGTCTTCCCACCTAACGAGATATAAAACTGAGGAATAATCCCCAAATATTCACTAGGACGTCTGTCAAAATCCAACAACTCATGTGAAGAAGACACAAGCTCGGGAGATCCCAAGGCTTGCCAAGCCGAGGAGGATAAAATACTTGCAGAAGCTCTTTCATCTACAATAAATTGGTAAATGTTTTTTTAATTAACTTCAACCCTTATTTGAAAGGGTGCATAGGAAGGAATACGAGGCTCAACAAGGTCATTCCAATCAAAGGAAACCATCCTAGGACTTGGAGGGGGTGTGCTCGAAGTGAGTGGAATGCCCCCTTGATCTGAAAGTACTAACTGGAAATGATAAAAACATAGTCGATAGACACATCACTCCCCATCAGAAGAGTGGGATCAACCAAATATTGCATCGGCATGACCACTTTGGTAGACTCAACACTCTCCAAGAGAAGAGTGGGATCAGTCGAAGATTGTATCGGCATGACCACTTTGGTAGACTCGACACTCTCCAAGAGAAGAGTGGGATCAACTAAAGATTGCATAGGTGTGACCACTTTGCTAGACTCGACACTCTCCAAGAGAAGAGTGGGATCAACCGAATATTTCATCGGCATGACCACTTTGGTAGACTTGACATTCTCCAAGAGAAGAGTGGGATCAACCGAAGATTGCATCGGCACGACCAATTCGTCAACCACTGGTTGAATAGGTTGTGAGACATCATGGTCTGAAGGCACATCACCCCCCAAAAGAGAAGTGGGATCAGACGAAGATTGCATCTGCACGACCACTTCATCAACCAATGGTTGAATGGGTTGTGAGGAAACCTCAGAATACTCAGAATTAGAAGAGCTTGTAGACAGGGACCACAATATTTGTGCCTCTGGAAGGCTAGGGCATAAATGAGTAAGGTGATCTCCCTTGCAAAGGTTATAAGGGAACTTAGGCTTATGTCCTATCCGTCTAGGTTTCTCAACAAAATTAATTCCCCCAGCATGACTTGCAGTTCCTGGTTGCACATCTCCAACATGAATTGTAGAGGTTGGTGATATATCACTCGTATGACTCGCATTGACGAGACTCGTGCCCCCAACATGACTTGCAGTGGTTGGTGATTGGTCGATAACATGACTTGCAGAGGCTACAAACCTATCGCCAATATGACTAGTAGTGACTGGACTTTTTCCCCCAGCATGAATTTCAGAGGCTGGGTGATGGTATTCAACATGAATTATAAAGGTTGACGACCTATATCCAACACGACTCGCAGATGTTGGTGATTTATTTTTCTTATTCTTCCTCTTTCTATTTCGTTTATACTTCCGGTTACTAGTAGATATACTTTCACTAGAGAAGACATAAGGAGGAGGAGAATAATTTGTTGATGAAGGAACATCAACATGATGCCCATGACATAAGGTTCTTAACTAAGAAGCATCAAGAGAATTTAAGCCATTTGGAATGGTACCCAACCAAACCGGTAGTCCCACATTCAACCCAGGAATGTACAAAGTGGCCATAAAAGGGTGTTGGCCCTCGACCAATTTTTGGAGAATCTTGGTCGTGTTTCACCATTTTTGGGACTTCAACAGGCTGGTCGAAGAGGGAGCGCCTAGGCGAAGCGGAGATTGCGGGATATCGCCCCCTTTTTTAGGCTTTTTGGGTTTATAGTTTATGTAACGGGTATGGGATGTCGGCCCATGGGTCTTACCCATGTCTAGGCCCCATTTGTAATGTATAAATAAGTAGCTAGGTGATGTAAGAAGAAGTCAGTTGTAAGTCGATGGCTAAGTTCTAGAGTAAGGTAGAAGTAGGCTTTGTGCATACTGTGTGTTGAGAACTTGCAGAGCTAAGTGCAAGTGACTGTAAGAAGGCTCTGTGCTGTGCCAAGCTTGAGGAAGGAGGATCTGGCGAGGTGCGCGTAGATCTACTATGCTGTGCAGAGTTGGCTTTGTGGCTCTGTGCATGTAAGAAGATTGGAAGAAGTTAATAAAAGAGGAGAAGAGTTGGTGGATGTAGCCCCACGCTAGGGTGAACCACGTATATCCTATGTTGTGGTTGCTTTTTGCGATATGGTTGATATGTTATTGATGTGATTTATGCTTAGTGTTGTAATATTTATGTATGTTAGATGCATCTGATGTAGCAACTTAGTGATTAATGATCTGAATGAATGCTAGATCTGCTTTGATGTTATGTGTTGAATGGTTAGATGTGATTGAATCTTGATGAATACTATGTTGTTCTGTAATTAGGGATTTTACCTGCGATGTGAATAAGGGTCAAAGACTAATAAATGTTAATTGTTAAGTGCTCTGTTAAGTATTGTGATCACAGATCTTTGTCCCAACTAGGTTGTAGGCACTTGAGTCCTACAACTCCCCCTGCCTCTACCTCGGGTGAGACTTCATCTACTTCGTAGGTGTTTCCAAAAGGGTCGGTAGTTAGGGTTTTGTTAGTGCGTTGTTGAAGCGTTGAACCCTGGGTCTGCCCCTGTGCCAAAAATGGTTCCGTTGTTGGGACCTAAAATTGTGATTGATGGGAACTGAAGAAAAGAGAAAGCTCTGTGAGTAGATCTGTTGCTCTAGTGCGTAGTATTCTACTTGACTTGTGAAGCTCTGTGCTAAGAAGGGAACCGGATCTGAATAAAAGAGGTAAGATTTTAAAGATTTTTTCTCTGATAAAGGTAAGATAAGTGGAAATTTTGTTTTGAAAGAATGGATCTAGGTATGTTTGATAGATTTCATCCTAGTCTGAAAACTAGGGAAATGCTAGAAGAAAGATGTGATATGGTTAGACCTAATAGAAATAGTGAAATATGTGTTATTCCTATGCATAGAAAGAATTTTTGGACTAACAAGTTGATGCAGGATCCTAGAAATAATTTTTTGCATGACCATCACTATGATCCCAGTGCGCAGTACATGAAAGGTTGGGGATCATTTAAGAGAAAGAGAGGATTGACTCTTTGTTATATTTGTAGAAGACCGGGACATCTTGCTAAGGAATTCCCTGGTAGAGGTCCTATTTTCCTTTGTTGTAAAGCTACTGGACATGAAGTTTTGGATTTCCCTAGAATGATTGATAAAGCTGAGAAGATGAATATGGGACAAGAAAACCATGAGGAAGGTCAAGAGACTAAGAATATGCTAGACCACCAAAAAGAATCAGAGGCTATATTATTGCAGATGAAATAAACACTGAATGATCATAGAGACGTCAGTTTACCAGAGATCTTAAAAGAGAAGAAGTGCACAAAAACAAGAATAGGAGACTTCGACATAAAATGTGTATTGGATGAAGAAACACAGGTGAATATCATGACATAAAGAACTTGGGAAATTTTGGGAAATCCTGCTATGGTTCCTTCATTAGGAGGGATAGGCTTGTTTAAAAAAAAGATGATAACCCTATGTAGAAGGCTTTCTCATATACCTATGAGTGCTCATGGAACATCGAAAGAAGAAGAATTCAAGGTCATTAAGTTTGTTGAGAACAACACTCCTTTTGCACTTTTTTTAGGAAGGACTTGGATTGAGAGAGATCAGATCCGAAGGAAAGAAGAAGAGGAAGCTATAGAAAAAAAAAAGCAAGAATTAAGGGATTTCATGACTAGGAGAATAGCGCGCTTAATAGAAGAATAAGAGGACAAGTTGAAGAAACTAAGGGCCAGAGACCTGGCTGTCAAAGTTGAAAGAACGCAAGAAATCTTAAAGAACCCATCCATGCAGGAGAGTAGAGAACCTACTCCATAAACAGTAAGAGAATAAGTATTACCCTCGAACCCTGTGAAATACCCTCAGTAGTGCGAAGTTACTATGCTAAGAGAAGATAAGAACAAGAATGGAAAGAGGAATCCAGAGACGCAGATCACATGAAAGAAAGAAAGAAAGCTCAGTGAGAAGAAAGCAAAGCTAAAAAAATTGCAGGAGGTTCCAGAGAGGACTTCGCAGAAGGAAGGTTTGCAGAACTTGAACCTCGTCAAAATAATAGAACATCGCAGACTGGCACTTCACCATGGCTAAGAAATATGACCGTTGGAGGCATCTTGACCATTAGAACGATGCTCCAGAACGACTAGAAACATAATTATTTCCGGAAAGATCACCATTGGACCATTGGGACCGCGCCATAATGGATGGAATCATATTGATTGAGGCATTCCTTCCTGTTGGAGGAGTCTGTTACGACATTGGCTACTTAATATTTTGAATGCCTTACCAGGGACACTTTTGCAAATTGTGATTATACGAGCCCATAGAGAACTGATTGCTATCACGATGTACTTATTGAGACCTCGCCGCCTGATTTTATTACCTTGGGTGTTTGTCCGCCTACCCGAGATATCTGATCTCGAGCGTGTATGTCAGGCGAACGTAGTGCAATAGAGAAGTTTGTGGAGGAGATCCTAATAGACCTCATGGCTGAGAAGGTCATGTCCGCAAGAGTACAGGCCTTGTCGATGAGAGGATTGCAAGCATCCCCGTTGATTGCACGTCGATCTGGGCCATCCCGAACTGCGACAGAGAAAAGAAGTAAAAACTACGACGACCTGGCGAATGCGAATCTCATTCCGTCAGTCTTTCCTGACTATATCCCACCTCTGGCTGGCGCGGTTAGTCGTGAAATCATCTCGAGAGATTTCGACTATACACTGATCACTGCGTACCTCCTGAAGGGGATACACGCAGTTGGACCACAGTTGGGACAGATTCTGGCGCTCAATATCAGTGATTTCAACTTAGGAGACCGCAAGAATTATGGAATTATCGCACCACACAAGTACTTGACAAAGACAACGGGGAAGAAGCCAAAGATATTCCTCCATCCATGGACCATGGACATCGTGAGATCAATAATCCTTAATGTGATGAAGATGCCACACTTCAACAAACATCAAGAGGTTAACGCATGCGTTAAACTCCTCCTGTCGTGCTACCATGGAGGTTACCTATGGTTGGATAGGTGCATCACTGTATATCCAACACTGATCCACCAGATCATTGGATTGAGCATGCAAGGACCGGACCCTCAGGATTTTTACCCAGGGAAGGCTGCAGATCGCTCCTTGCCGCAGCGAATAAAGGACACCTACGATGATGTAGAGAAGGGGAAGTGGGGATACAAGTTAGCCTACAAGGAAGAATAGACCAACACAAGTCACGGGGTTCATCGTCGACCTCGCAGGAAAGTGCATTGAAGGGATGCATGTGAATTGGGTGAGCTACCTCGTCAACCAGTTGGAGCAGGATTGCCGAGAAGCACGGGACTAGGGCTACGAGTTTCACTTGAGTTGGTTGCTGATCCTCATTTCCTTTGTCGCTTGGGAGATGCTGGAGGGAGCAACCTTCCCAGAATTCGAGTCGTCTGAACCACTGGCCGCGAGGTTCACTACCCTGTGGTATTTGAGTGACATGGAGAAGCAATGGCAGTCCAATGTGGTATTCCACACCTATTACTTGCAGTTGAAGAGGGCCATTGAATCCTTCCCTCGCATGATGCTAAATACACTCCATAGTTTCATGCCAATAGCGAAGTTCCACATAGACAGACACTTCATTTACATCACTGCGCGCAGGGACGAACACAAGGAAGAGCTCCAATACTATTAAAAACTCACCGAGGAAGATATGGAGGAAATAACCAAGGAATGTCCTGCAGAATTCCTTGTACCAGTCGAACAGATAGAACTCTTCAACCCCGACCTCATTGGAAGTCCTGTAGTCACCCGAGAAGAGTATGATGGACCCGGCAGCAGCAAGAAGAAAAAGAAGGAAGAGGTGCAGGAACTAAACAACACATCGAAGGAAACTATGCCTGATTCACCTGGAGGAGGAGGAGGTGACGAAGTAAACCAACAGGAGGAAGGGGAAGAAGACAAACAGGAACATGACTAAGTGACACCACCTAAATATCCCCTTACAAAGGTCGAGGCATCAAATAAAAGAAAGGTTTCTCCAAAGAAACCCTCAACGCGGAAGAAGTCACGAGCCAATAAGCCCCAATTATAGACTGTGCTCACAGTGGATGATATTGACCTCATCATTGCCGCTGTAGAAGATAATTCAGAAGATATTTTGCAGTGAAGCGAAGCCAAACAGGAGACAATGTATAACCGGATCGAAGCATAGATGAAAGGGGTACAACAAGCCCTCTATTCAAACCGTGCAGTGTCTACTGTGCCATCGTCATAAAAAAGTATAGAACTGGGAGATGAGCCTACCCAACTACATAGATTAAAAGATGTGACAGAGGCTCGCCTTCATCGTTTACAGGAAGAAAAAGAACAGGCCACAGAGGCTCTGAAGCAAGCAAAGGAGGAATCCCTAGAGCAACGTTAGGTTGCGTAGCAAGAGAAAGATGACCTTCGAGCGAAGTTTGAAGAGGATAGAGAGCAGATCTAGAAAGAAAAACAACAACTTCTCGTGGAGCAGATGGGAGTTAAAGAAGTAGTCACTAGAGAACTTCTCTCTATGTCGGGCCTGGCACAGATGGAAGAAGAGACAGTGGAGAGCCAAGTGGGGAAGCTCGCTAAATCCATTCAACATCTCCAAGCAAGAGTAGCAGAACTAGAATTGCAAGCATTGTCGAGCACTCCACAGAAAGTACGAGATCAGAGGGAAGAAACTGCCAGGAGAACAGTTGAAAGAATCAAGGCATTGGAATTAGAATGAAAGAAACTAAGAAATCGAAGTGTGTAGACCTATGAGTGCCTTACAGAGGACCCATAACTAAGGACATTGGAGTCACAACTCTAGGAGGCGAAGCAACAAGCATCAACAGTGCAAGCACAACTGAAACTGCTTTTTGCAGTCAAGAAGATGAAAAGGTCACAGGAACAACACGCAGTTCAACAAAATTTCCATGCCATCCAAAGTAGATTCATGGAAGTGACCCAGAGACTCTAGCCGGTACAGAACGAAGCCTGCACACTTTTTGAGTAGATCGAGGGACAAGGTGCACAGCTGGAACAAGTGGTCACCACAGTGGAACAACGCTTGGAAGGACCTGTCACCAAGAAAGTCATTCAGAAGTTCACCGAGCAGGAGGCCCTGGTGAAACAACAAGTCGAGGCATCTCGAGCCAAGCTCGAGGCCTTCGAAGTAGAATTCCCCAGATCAGAGTGACTCAGGACAAGTCACAGGTGAGTGCTAGGGGCATGTTGGCCCTCGACCAAGTTTTGGATAATATTGGTCGTGTTTGACCATTTTGGGACTTCGACAGGCTGGTCGAAGACGGAGCGCCTAGGCGAAGCAGAGATCGCGGGATCTCGCTCCCTTTTTCAGGCTTTTTGGGTTTAGGGTTTATGTAACGGGTATGGGATGTTAGCCCATGGTTCTTACCCATGTCTAGGCCCTGTTTTTAATGTATAAATAAGTAGTTAGGCGATGTAAGAAGAAGTCAGTTGTAAGTCGATGGCTAAGTGCTAGAGTAAGGTAGAAGTAGGCTTTGTGCATACTGTGTGTTGAGAACTTGTAGAGCTAAGTGAAAGTGACTGTAAGAAGGCTCTGTGTTGTGCCAAGCTCGAGGAAGGAGGATCTGGCGAGTTGCACGGAGATCTCCTATCCTATGCAGAGTTGTCTTTGTGGCTCTGTGTATGTAAGAAGATTGGAAGAAGCTAATAAAAGAGGAGAAGAGTTGGTGGACATAGCCCTATGTTGGGGGTGAACCACGTATATCCTGTGTTGTGGTTGCTTTGTGCGATGTGGTTGATATGTTATTGATGTGATTTATGCTTAGTGTTGTAATCTTTATGTATGTTAGATGCATCTGATGTAGTAACTTAGTGCTTAATGATCTAAATGAAAGTTAGATTTGTTTTGATGTTATGTGCTGAATGGTTAGATGTGATTGAATCTTGATTAATACTGCGCTATTCTGTAATTAGGGTTTTTACCTACGATGTGAATAAGGGAAAATACTAATGAATGTTAATTTCTAAGTGCTATGTTAAGTATTGTGATCACAGATCTGTGTCCCAACTAGGTTGTAGACACTTGAGTCCTACACCCCCCATGCCTCTACCTCGGGTGAGACTTCATCTTCTTCGCAGGTGTTGCCAAAAGGGCCGGTAGTTAGGGTGTTTTTGGTGCATTGTTGAAGCGTTGAACCCTAAGTCTGCCACTGTGCCATCAAATGGTTCTGTTGTTGGGACCTGAAACTGTGATTGCTAGGAACTGAAGAAAAGAGAAAGCTCTATGTGTAGATCATCTGTTGCTCTAGTAGAATACTGCGCACTAGATAAGTGGAAATTTTTGTTTTGAAAGAGTGGATCTAGGTATCTTTGATAGATTTCGTCCGAGTCTGAAAACTAGGGCACAACTAGAAGAAAGAAGATGTGATATGAATAGACCTGATAGAAATAGTGAAAGATATGTTATTCCTATGCATAGAAAGAATTTTTGGACTAACAAGTGGATGCAGGATCCTAGAAAGAATTTTTTGCAGGACCATCATTGTGATCCCAGTGCACAGAACAAGAGAGGTTGGGGATCGTTTATGAGAAAGAGAGGATTGACTCTTTGTTATATTTGCAGAAGACCGGGACATATTGCTAAGGAATTCCCTGGTAGAGGTCCTATTTGCCTTTGTTGTAAAGCTACTGGACATGAAGTTTTGGATTGCCCTAGAATGATTGCTAAAGTTGAGAAGATGAATATGAGACAAGAAAACCATGAGGAAGGTCAAGAGACTAAGAATATGCTAGACCACCAGAAAGAATCAGAGGTTATATTATTGCAAATGAAAGAAACACTGAATGATCACAGAGACATCAGTTTACCAGAGATCTTAAAAGAGAAGAAGTGCATAGAAACAAGAATAGGAGACTTTGACATAGACTGTGTATTGGATGCTGAAACACAAGTGAATATCATGACATTAAGTACTTGGGAAATTTTGGGAATATCATGACAGATGTGCCTTCAAATTTGAGTTTGGAGAGCGTGAAGGGAAACAAGATCGCTCGACAATCTTTTCAATTTTAGAGAGTCTGAAAAGGGATTAAAGAAGACTCCAAGGGGGCTTCCTTTCTCAAGTAATCTAGACGATACTAAAAATAATAAATGATCTCTTGTTAGATGTTTCTTTCAAAGTTTAAACAAGTTTGAAAGACAATAAACTATTCTCATGGGGAGTCCCTCAGGTAAGAGCCAGAAAAGACGAAGAAGAAAGAGGCTTCAAAACGTAATCATGGCGGAACTAAAAGGAATCCTAGGACTATGGAGAAAACTCACAGCATGGACACCAAAATGCAGAAAAGGATCTACCAACAGTGAGATCAGACTCAAAAGAAGACTCAAGATCACTCGAACCAAGAGGGGGAAGCAAGGACTCCCATGCCCCCATTGGACAAAAAGATTGATCAATTGTTGATACCATGTCTCAAGAAGGAAAACATTATTGCACAAGTTCCTGCTCAGAAGAAATTGAACATCGAGGATAAGATGCCACATAATTAATTCGTGGCAGGATAGATTCTACACGAACACTAGGAACATATAAAGGGGCAGCCTGAAATAACGCCGAATTAGGATGGTGATTATCAGATGCCAGCTGGTCGATAGTGACAATTCTTCCATTGTGAGGGAAATGCATCAACCGAAAGAGCGTAGACACCATAGCGTTCACAGCATATACATAATCACACCCAAGAAGCATATTGAAATCTATCGGGCCTTGCACCACTACAACATCGACAAGGACAGTATTCCCACCTAATGAGATAAAAAGCTGAGGAAGAATCCCCAAATATTCACTAGGACGTCTGTCAAAAGCCAACAACTCATGTGAAGCAAACACAAGCTCAGGAGATCCCAAGGCTTGCCAAGCCGAGGAGGATAAAATACTTGCAGAGGCTCCTTCATCTACAATAAATTGGTAAACGTTTTTTTAATTAACTTCAACCCTTATTTGAAAGGGTGCAAAAGAAGGAATACGAGGCTCAACAAGGTCATTCCAATCAAAGGAAATCATCTTAGGACTTGGAGGGGGTGTGCTCGAAGTGACCGGAACGCCCCCTTGTTCTGAAAGTACTAAACTGGAAATGATAAAAACATAGTCGGTAGACACATCACTCCCCATCAGAAGAGTGGGATCAACCAAATATTGCATCGGCATGACCACTTTGGTATACTCAACACTCTCCAAGAGAAGAGTGGGATCAGTCAAAGATTGTATCGGCATAACCACTTTGGTAGACTTGACACTCTCCAAGAGAAGAGTGGGATCAACTAAATATTGCATAGGCATGACCACTTTGATAGACTCAATACTCTCTAAGAGAAGAGTGGGATCAACCAAAGATTGCATCAGTGTGACCACTTTAGTATACTCAACACTCTCTGAGAGAAGAGTGGGATCGACCAAAGATTGCATCAGCATGACCACTTCCTCAACCACTGGCTGAATAGGTTGTGAGACAACATGGTATGAAGGCACATCACCCCCCAAAAGAGAAGTGGGATCAAACAAAGATTGCATCGGCATGACCACTTCATCAACCAATGGCTGAATGGTTTGTGAGGAAACCTCAGAAGACTCAGAATTAGAAGAGCTTGCAGATAAAGACCAAAATATTTGTGCCTCTGGAAGGCCAGGGCATAAATGAGTAAGGTGATCTCCCTTAATGCAAAGATTATAAGGGAACTTAGGCTTACTTCCTATCCGTCTAGGTTTCTCAACAGAATCAATTCCCCCAGCATGACTTGCAGTGCCTGGTTGCACATCTCCAACATGACTTGTAGAGGTTGGTGATATATCACTTGTATGACTCGCATTGACGAGACTCGTGCCCCCAACATGACTTGCATTGGTTGGTAATGGTCAACAACATGACTTGCAGAGGCTACAAACCTATCGCCAGTATGAATATCAGTGACTGGACTTTTTCCCCTAGCATGAATTTCAAAGGATGGGTGATGGTATTCAACATGACTTACAAAGGTTGACGACCTATCTCCAACATGACTCGCAGAGGTTGGTGATTTATTTTTCTTATTCTTCCTCTTTCTATTTCATTTAGAATTTCGGTTACTAGTAGATATACTTTCACTAGAGAAGGCATAAGGAGGAGGAGAAATTTTTTTTGATGAAGGAACATCAACATGATGCCCATGACATAAGGTGCTTAACTGACAAGCATCAAGAGCATTCGGGACATTTGGAATGGTACCCAACCAAATCGGTAGTCCAACATTCAACCCAAGAATGTACAAAGTGACCATCAAAGGGTGTTGGCCCTCGACCAAGTTTTGGAGAATCTTGGTCATGTTTGACCATTTTTGGGACTTCGACAGGCTAGTCAAATATGGAACGTGCAGGCGAAGCGGAGATCACGGGATGTCGTTCCCTTTTTCAGGATTTTTGGTTTTAGGGTTTATGTAACGGGTATGGGATGTCGGCCCATGGGTCTTACCCATATCTAGGCCCCATTTTTAATGTATAAATAAGTAGCTAGGCGATGTAAGAAGAAGTCATTTGTAAGTCGATGGCTAAGTGCTAGAGTAAGGTAGAAGTAGGCTTTGTGCATACTCTGTGTTGAGAACTTGCAGAGCTAAGTGCAAGTGACTGTAAAAAGGCTCTGTGTTGTGCCAAGCTTGAGGAAGGAGGATCTGGGGAGGTGCATGCAGATCTCATGTCCTATGCAGAGTTGGCTTTATGGCTTAGTGCATGTAAGAATATTGGAAGAAGCTAATAAAAGAGGAGAAGAGTTGGTGGACGTAGCCCCACGCTGGGGGTGAACCACATATATCTTGTGTTGTGGTTGCTTTGTGCGATGTGGTTGATATGTTATTGATGTGATTTATGCTTAGTGTTGTATTCTTTATGTTTGTTAGATGCATCTGATGTAGTAGCTTAGTGCTTAATGATCTGAATGAATGCTAGATCTGCTTTGATGTGATTGAATCTTGATGAATACTGCGTTGTTATGTAATTAGGGTTTTTACCTGCGATGTGAATACGGGTCAAAGACTAATGAATGTTAATTGCTAAGTTCTCTGTTAAGTATTGTGATTACAGATCTGTGTCCCATCTAGGTTGTAGATACTTGAGTCCTACAACCCCCCCCGCCTCTACCTCGGGTGATACTTCATATGCTTCACAGGTGTTGCCAAAAGGGTTGGTAGTTAGGTTTTTTTTGGTGCATTGTTGAAGCGTTGAACCCTGGGTCTGCCTCTGTGCCAACAAGGGGACACCAACGTTTCTGAAGAAAGGAAAAAAACAAGAATCCCCTTGTGAAGGAGTTCCTTGGTTGGTATCGTCAGGAACTTTTTCCATGAAGATATTATGCACAGGTTCTCCCCTTGTGGGATCGTTTAAGTCCGTAAAAGTCTCACACACTGAATCTAGAGAACCAGTGGTATATAAAAAAAAACAACGCCTAAAAAGAGGCAGCTCCACATTTCTAAGCGGAAGACCGAAAAGTCCTCACGATCGACGGAGTGGGATGTTTACCACCTTAGGTCAAAGTCCCAAATAAATGACTGACTAACTCGCTATGGAAAACTAGGGAGCACTCAGCACAGAGCACACCACTAAGAAGAAAATTCTAAAAAGATGAAAGCCAAACAAATGACCCTTCTAAGTGCTTCCAACCTAGGGAGATGAAGTCCTTATCATTCAAATCATTCACAAAGGAAAACGACTGGCCAGGAGAATTAGTTACCTTGACCTCCAACCGACGGTCCCTTCAGGTGTCGCCCAGAGAATAAAAATTCTGCCTCATACACCACGATACACCCCTCGCAGTCACCTATGTGTCAACCTATATAATGGAAACTAGGCCACCAACTTGTAATCAAAAACTAGGGGGGTACAGTCGACATTCGGGCGAGTGTATTGGTAGGGTAACTAAGCCCGAAGATCCTCCTAAGGTCTGAAACGCAACAGGGCCAGAATCACTCTTAGAGTACCTTGGACGAATCCAAGTGTCTCAGAGGTCTGACACAATTCGGGCCAATAACACTACATGATTCACCCCCAATCCACACTTTCCCAAACACTTTGTCGGGATCAGGAGTGGATATCTTTGTCACCATCCTCTATGCGGCCTCATGTTTGACTCCTGTGTGAGAGGAGCATCCCGGATTGAGTAATTACAATGTGGATTTTTCACACCCTAGAATATACACCTAAGTTAAGTTTTGGTTGGCCTTGGAGAGTTTACCTTTCCACACCTAATCCAAGGCCCTAGCCTAATCTATTGGTGAACCCTAGAAAAAGTGTTACTAATATATTTTAGATTAGTGTGTTTGTTTTAGAGGCTTTTCTTACTCAAGGAACAAAAGTGCAACTTATGTTGTTTGAGACTCTTGGAAAAATGAAACTAATTAGAACACTGACAAATAATACTTTACACTAATTCTACAAATGAAAAAGAGTTTCAAGCAAAAATCATGAACAATTCTTCAAACATAAAGATGCAATATTTTCTCCTTTCCATGCAAAATCCACAATGCAACTTTCAAGTAAAACAAAAGAGCGAACAAAAGCATTGTCTTTCTTATTTTTCTTTTGAAATGCTTTCAAGGTGAGAAGAAAACACAACCCTATGCCAATTCTTTTTCTTTTTCAAATAACAATGAAAAAAAATGCAAAGAAAGAAAGAGACCTAACTAGCATAAAAAACTAGGTCTTCTTTTATATTTTCTTTCAATAAAAGAAAAATTAACAAAAGATGCTAAAATGAGGGGGAATTGTTTTTAAAATGCAACTCATTTTTCTTAAAATTCAAGCTAAAAATAAGCCCAAAATGCTTGGAAACATAGAGAGACAAGAGAATTTATTTTTTATTTCATAAACAATCTGAGCCTGCAAACTGTCTAAACCCCAAACAACAAAAGCTTCTAGAACTCAGGAAGACCTAGGAACCACAAGTTTCTTGTAGGATAAGGAAAATATTTTGAAAAAATTATCCAAAACCATAGAGATGCGTGTTGTGCATGAACAAGTTGTGTATGTATGCGAGATGTATATAACGCATACCACGTATGTACACGCGTTGAACAGAGAGCAGGGTGTGTACACCTCTGCAAATTTTCAAAAAAAGAAAAAGTTTGGAAAGACAACTTGAGCAAGGGAAGATGGTAGGAACCTCGAAGGTGACCAGAGACCCAATCTGACTCAGAACACTCACAAAACTCAGAAAGAAACTGAAAATAAAATCAAACCAAGATCTCCCACTAAGACCGTAGAGAGACTCCCCAGTGGAGTCGTCAATTCTGCTATGGGGAAAATCCCCCTATACTGGGTCTAGGTACAAGTAGAGCGTTGACTTCCCTTAAAAGAATTTTCTACCCTTAAGCTACCCCAAAACTATCTAAACTGAATGACAGGAGAGAGGAAAGAATGTCAATGGGTGTACCTTTAGTCCTTGCAGTTGGCGTAGACTTCTTTCACTTTTTGCAGCTTCCTAGATTGCGGTTCTCCTCCCAAAGATGACCTGCAAAAACTTAGGAAAATGATGCTACAACACATACAATCTCTACCTATCACTTTAAAGGTTCAGATATAAACATACATGCATAAATCAATAAAATGATATAGACATAATGTTTTGGGACAAGAATGAACTCTTTTATTCAATATTAAGATCAAAAGGATTACAACCTTCGTCAAAAATCGCTCCACGAACCATGTTTGGGATCCTCTATCGTGGCTCCAAGTGCATCAATCCCACGCTAGCCTCTCACAACCAACTTATCACTTGGGAAATAAGAAAGGGTTGTATAAGGAGAAAGGGTTGGAGGGGAAGGCTGAGGTCAAAACTCAGAATAGGATGCAAAACTTGGGCTAAGAAGGGGAAGGTATTTTGGCAAAGTTTTCTTATTCTCTTGCTTGTCTTTGTCAAATGACACCCCAAGACCTCTTTTTGTATGAGAAAAATATGGTTATTCGGTTTGGGGACGGGCTACAAGGGGTAAAATGGTTGGGAAACCCTCTATAGCCCGTAAACTACGTCAAATTTCTTTCAATTTTATATTTTTTGCAACTTTTGGAGGTAAATGCGGCTTAACTAGCATGCATCTCGCATATGTACACAAGCTAACTAGCATGCAACACATGTGTGTATGTGAGCTACTAGTTCAACAGGGTGCGTACATTTTCCAAAAAATAGTTTTTTAAGAAGAAGCCTCAACAGTATTTTTCCAAAGTATGTAAGTGGATAGGCCAATGTCTTGTATGCATAGGTAAGACATTTTTGGACTATAACAATGTGAGGGCTAGAATATAGTTGTCTTGATTAAAGGTATTGAGATGCACTAGTAGAATTTGGCAAATAAATGACTATGTGACTAAATTTTTTAGTCATGACAACTAAAAATGACTAAATTCTACTAATTGTTTGCAACACGGCTATAAATGACTAAAATAAATGACTAATTTTATCGTCAGGTAAAAAAAAAACTAAATAATTAGTCGCACAAATAAAAATGACTAAATAAATGACTATTACTCCTCTGGACTAAAATTTGGTAATTAGGACATTAATATATATTATTTATTGTTATATACCTTATGGTTTATATTAAGGTCTCATTATATTAGACCATTTGGTAATATATTCTTCAAAAAACAAGAAGGGGACTATAACATATAAGTTAGAGTGAAATATACAACATCTATCTGGCTTGATCTATGGCATATTCCTAAGTGATGAAATTATACTGATTAAACCAAAATCGATCTACAGGGTAGAGTTCCTCCTTTATGAAACTTTACTATCAAATATGGAGTCCATTCACTCATGGAAGTTTTTCATCACAACTAGTGAAACCTAGTGTCTTCATAGTTAAGCTAGTGAAACCCGATTCCTTCATATTTACCTTAATTTAATATAATATTGTAATGCAAAAATGTTTTATTTTATATATAAATTGCAAAATTTAGATATTGTAAATGTATTTTTTTTCTAAGGTTATATACTGCAAATGTTTTATTTACATTTATCATATGATATTATCATATGAAAATAAGATAATATCATATGATAATATCATAGACAATATGATATTAAAGTGAGTAATATTATTTCCAACGATATTACAAAGATCCACGTATTACATTTCTCATTTGACATATATTTTTGGGTTAGTATTGCACATAGGGTTGGCATATTGGGAAATTATTGGTGGGAGTGGGGAGTGTATTGGAAAATTATTGGCGAGAGTGGGGAGTAGACAGTGCAGAATTCACCTCGGCATAGGTAATTCGATGGGGGAGTGGGGAGTACCAGTGGTTTTTGGGGAATAATTTAGAGTGGGGAGTACACCTGCTAGGACAGAGAGCTTGTTAATTCACTGGTTAGGACACAATTCAGGGGAGTGGGGTTCTTTCACTAGTTGTTGGGAGATGATTCAGGCGAGTGGGGAGTCGGGTTATTTCACCGTGGGAGATAATTCGAGGGAGTGGGGAGGGAATTATTTATGCATTGCACCTCTACAAACAAAACAAGGGTTTGTTAATTGGGGGTTTATGTCATGAATTGGAGTCGGAGCTGACCAGAGAGGGTTTTTCTGTAAATTTGATGGCATGAGGCGTTTTGGGTTTTAGTTGATAGAAGTATATCAACTACTTGCATACATGGGCGATAAAGATTGTTTGGAGAGGACTTGTAGAATTATGAAAAGGAGGGAAAGGAATTTGGAGTTTCATGGGCCGTCTGCAATGAATTTGAAGTCGGTGAGGCCCTCTGCAGTGAAGTCGAATTTGGGGATGCCCTTTGCAGCGAATTTATAGGTAATTGAAAACCTTGTGAAAACTTTAAATTATCTTGACTGCAACACAATGGAACCAATGAAAATAGTTGTATAAGCCTCTGTGTGCAGTATGAATTTCTTCGAGTCTATAACTTTATTTTATTTGTATTGTCAGTGGGCCTAGCTTAACCCTCATGGGCCGATTTGTCTCTATAATGTCCGAGATAACCACTGGGAACCATTTCATTTCTACCCCCACCTCTGCCATAGTCAAGATTACTGAAAATCTACTAAAAATATGGATTCCCCCAATTGCATTAGCTCTATTAATCTCTCCACAAGTGCTCATATTCTAATGTCTAGCTCCAATCAGTGTCTTAAATACCTTTGTGCCTGAGGGAGGGATAAAATACCATGAAAGTATTCATACCCTTTCCTAATTTGTATAATCCTTTGAAGAACCGGAAGCAGTTAAAGCCAAAGTGGAAGCAACATCTGAGCCACCATATTGCCATGTATCCCTTCCATCTCGATAACCTCTTTATGAGATACATGCATATAAATTGGGAGCATTTCAGGCATAGTAAGATAGGTATTCATCTAGGTATAACAATCAATACCCTTATTTTATTCCCCTCAAATTGTTACATAAGGCATAAGGTATGAAAATTCAAGCTATTTTAACCATTATCCCAGGCTAGGCTTCCCTTCTTTCTCTCTGGCCTTACCTCTATAATGAGGAGCCTATTGTTGACCCAAAAATTTTCTTTGGGCTCAACATGATGTTTAACACTCTTAGTCCTTCACAAAATTTCCTGAGGGTTTCTCTTAGCAGCCTCTTATGCTTCGGTCCTAGTCAAAGACAGTGGTAGGGTTCATAGTCAATATGGCCCTTACCCTTGAAAGAGTATCATTGGGATTCTTATAGATTTTTTTCTTAGCACCATAATGACTTATCAGACATTAGAAGAGTATCAGGAAGCATTTTTTAGTCACTTGGTATCATGTCAAGCCAGTTACATGTTTTAAGTTTCAGTTGGGTCAGTGCCTCCAATATCAATTTGAGGGATAGTAGGGCCAAACAAATTTCAAATTCATGATTTTCCCTATCCCACTATCACCCATTGGACATCTATATAATGGTCATCAATACCCTTATTTCCTTCAACACCTTGATGGCACCCAAGCAGACTCATCTTGGTCTTTCTTAATTGCCTCAAGACCATGCTATTTTCCCCTAAGGGGAGGCCCTCCCAGGATTATATTTGAGTTATGAAACCATTCCACATCATATTTCCCTATGTCATGAACTGAGGACTCAGTTTACACAAAATTCAACATTGTCTCCGTTCGCTTGTCATTAGGGAGATCCCATGAGGACATGGCTTTCCATAGAAAATAAAATGAAATATATTCATTACGTGGAAGATACAGTGATTTCATCCTATAAGGATTGGGATAAGCTTCCCAACGAGCTATCATGAGCTTGATTCCAAGCCTCTATGACCAGTCTATGAAGGGCCAAAATTTCACATCGCCTAAAGGGAAAAAATCCATAGTTGTGACTTCCTAGTAAATTTTTGTTATGATAATTGAATTGACAGGGAAATCAAGCCTAAAGGTGATTTAGGGCGGTGCGATACCTTTTCAATGGTATATTGTTTTCCTGGTTTCAACCCTTGGTTGATGAGAACGAACCTTCGCAAACTTGTGACTAATTTCACGGGCTAGATTAGTAACAGTGGTTCAAGGTTAAAAATTTGTTGTTGAAAACTACCTATTCAGAAAATTCGTGATCCCATGTTGTAGTAGACTTAGATATCTTTCCAATGATGACTCATTTTCCTCAATTTGACATTGGATGACCCAATTAGAGTTGTCACAAGTCTTTAAACTGGTCTAGGCAGAACAATCTGATCAACTAACATAGTAGAGTTTCAGGGCAATTAAAACAATGGTTAGTGACCTCATCTCATAAATCCATGAACACCTTGTCAAATTAATCATTGACACCTTTCTGACGGTACTCTATTTACCCCGATTGGATATTGTATGGCGATGTGGCACCTTTCGCAATATTGGACAGTTTTGTGGGCCCCACAGGCAAATCAAGGTTTTAGACTGCAGATGTTCCTAACCAAAATTGGTTGTCTAGGTGGCATTGGATTGGATTATTGATGGCACATTATCGATGGGATCGTCGAGACATTTCTGACAACATACTCTGCGTCCAATTCCGACTCCGTCTCATCTGGCAGCATTTTCAAGCTTAGCTAATAAGGACTTGGTCAAGGTCAAAGTCAACCTTTGACATGCATGAATTTCAAGAAAATTATTAAGAAAATAAGAAAAATTAAAAAATTGAGGGAAAAGGGAGGGCATGCCACATAGCCTCTCCCATGAAAATTAGGAAATTTCAAAAAATTATTTTTTTAGGAAAATACAAAACATGCATCCCCTTCCTCCCTTAGTTCATGTTGAGGAAGGGGAGCGCTCTACAACTCCAGCATAAGAAGAAAGGGGTTCTAGGTAGAAGTTGAAGGGTTTCCATGGAAGTAAGAGCAAGCCATACACTTTCTATCCCAATCACATGTACCTCCCATTGGTTCCATTTTTATGACTAAGAAATCATTGGTTATTAAATTCATGGATGGATGCACTGGTTTCTCTGGGTGTGTGTAATGATTCTCTTTTCTTCTATGGCTATTGGTTCAGATTTTAAGTTCACTAGTTCAGTTTGTGTGTGTTGGTTATCATTATTTAGTTATTTGTTGAAGCATGTCCGTTATTGGTTTAGATTTTTGGTTGCTTGAGTATTTTTCCTGAGTAAAATTGCAAGGAAGAGGGGATTCAAACCCCTCTTGGGCACCAAGCCAAAGCCTCCAAGGCCTCCATAAGAAGAAAAGTTTCTAGGGTTTTTTTAGTGCAGGCCCATCCCTACAAAAGTGAAATCCAGGGGGGTTGAACCCTGACCTCCTCCCCCTTTTTCCCCATGAAAATACTTGAAAAATTCATTTCCTATGGATAAAAAACCCACTTTTTGGAAAAATTAAAGTGGTGGGCGCACTACCTAACCACCACTGGCGCCCACGCATTGCACCACCACCGCTCCACCATGGCCAAGCTCTTTAATCTACCATGCAAAGGCGAGATCCATCTCACCTTGGCCACCTCACTCCTCGGTCGAGCCAATGTGCCCAATCTGTAACGAGCACAAGTCCCGAGCTCCTCTCGTGGCCTCTCTCTACACCACTAAGCCAACATGGGATTTCCTCCTCCTCTGCCTGTCGTCGGCCTCTACAAGGCCGCATTGCTCTCGGTCCGATCAGTTACACCTCTTCTCACCCACCTCACCACCCAACCCGACCCCCACTTTCTCCCTTGCTCTCCTCCTGCAACAGGTCGCGGCTATACCCTCAAACCCCCCCGCTTGTATGCACTTACGACCGAGCCATCGGACTGCCTGCTGCAATGAAGAGACAGAGAAAGGAGCGGGGTGGGATTTCTAGCCACCACCGCCCCTCGGTGGTCTTAACCATAGTCATTCAAATTTTAGTGGGAGTGAAACCGAGGGGCTTACGGTAGAGACGATTTGCCAGGGTTTAGGTCACATGTGTTACAGGGAGCCTGAAGTTTGGGACATATTAAAAATTCTGGTGCCGGGCGGCTAGTGTCATGCCCCCGGGTCTATTAGCATGGTCGTATGGATGACCGAGGCTGGTGGCAGGGCCCAATGGAACAGTCGCATGGACTGTGCATATGACCGGGGGCCTAGAGACGAAGCACCGGGTTTGGGCTTTAGGGTCACATAGATGATCGAGGGCTAGCGACCAAGGGCTCAACTATTTTCATATATTCCAGGATTGTATGGCTGGGGTCACATGGGATATAGTTTTGGCACTGGGGGCTTGATCTATTTTGGTCATATGGCATATGGTCGGGTTGGATTGGCATATGGTCGTAGCCTTGTTTTCGAATGGAAAGTGGAGGACGAGGGGGGAATCAATTTTTGTTATAGTTTATTTTTAAAAAATTAGATTTATTTGTTTATTTTTATTTGTTTTTTATTTAATTTTTATTTTTATTTGATATATTTTATCTATATATAATTTTAATTTTAATTAAATTACATAACAAATAATTAAATTAAATAAGTTTTAAATTTTCAACGTTGAAACTATATTATAGAAATCCCCCCTCCCCATTTTGTATCTCCCTCATCCATTACAGGTTGGTTTTACTCGAATCATATCCTATGGCTCTATCTTAGGATCAAATCCCAATTAATGGAGCCATATCCTCAACCACTTCCCTAAATAGCCCATGGTAGTTGAGCCTCCCAATTCTATAAATTTAAGGCATTTCCATGGTGAAAGGGAGGAAGAATTCTAGTGTCAAACCTTTGATGCCGAGAGAGAGAGAGGAATCCATCAAAGCATCAACATTTTGATCTCAATAATTTCATGCAAGAGATGGACTAGGAGATCTTGGAGAATATTGCAGCGACATCAATTTGATTTGTAAGTGCCTTATTTTGGATTTCCATTTAATATTAACCTGACCTATTCCATTCATTATGTTGTTTATGTTAATGTCTATGCTTAATTCAAATCAGGTATAGATAGATCTGATTTTTATCTAACGAAATCTAGTGTAAGTAGGAAGGTTTGCTTGCCTCTTGTTTTGTAGGTCTCTTTGGTCGCTGAAGGAATTGGAGCAACGAAGCAAAAGGATGGAGCAATGAGGACAAGCTTCAAGAAACAGGTGTGTCTTCCTCTTTCTATCTATAGATTAATGAACTAGATCTATAAGGAAAGTAAAAAAAAATTGTTTACTTCTGTCTTTGAACCAAAGAAGGGGTCTTGGTCCAAGCTTAATATGTTCGCGGGGTAAGATTTCCCATAACAGAAAAATGGCGACTCCCTTGGGGAATGGAATTTGACTTGTCTTTCCTTTGATTCATCTAAAACCTTTGTTTATGATTGGATATTTTTTTGTTAATGATTGATTCTAAGTTATCTCCCTTTCCCTCTTCTTGATAGGAGAGTTTTACAGAGTCTTTGACCGAGTCTCTGTCGAGTTTTAACTTTTGGAAGCCATTTTTAAGCATTTCCAGAACCAACACTCCCCTGTAGTGGTTATCAAAGTGCCACTGGCCTGCCTGGCGCTCTCCCTTTTCCTTATAGGGTGCACCATATCTCCCTATATCTTTACTACCAAGGGTGAGGTTCTACTTTTTTTCTCTCAGTCTGTTGTTAAGAGGCTTCTAGCCCAGAGTCATTTGATTTGTCTTTGACTTTGTTTTGATTGAGAAATTGACATTCATCACTCATTTCATTTCCTTCTTTGATTTTTCAAACTTCTCCTAGTTGTTAAATTGTATGGTCCCCTTGGTTCATCCTACCTTTCAGTTCTCTGATCTTCATCTCGCAATTTTTTCAAATCGCTTGACTGTTTGGAAGTTTTCTTCAACTAGAGTTTGCAAACATTGTTTGGTATTGAGACCTTTTAGTCTTCGTTGAAACATCTCACTTTTTGAATGATTAGGACTCTCTTGCTGACCACAACCCAGCCTTGAATACTAATTCTTTCTGCTCATTTTTTAGGATTTTCAAGAGTGTTTTTCTTGTTTCTCTTTTACATCTTTGAGTTCCTGATTGAACAAGTTGTGAAGTCCATTCTTATACTTGATTTCTTTCAGTTCTCATCAGTTTTTTGAGTGTGCTTTGTTTGATTTCTTTTTTTCCTCTTATTTCTTTGTGTCGAACATCGATCTCTTTCATTTCAACTTAAAGTTAAGAAGTAGAAAAGTTTTCATATCTCATCGCATACATGATCAAACAAAGAAAATTTTTCATTCTTTAGGAAATTTGTTTTGGTAGATGTTTTGAAAGAACTAATTTTGCATGTGCATTTGGATTTTGGAAACATTTGCTTGGTAGTTTGGCATCATCTTGCTCCTAGAAAAGTTGCATAAATTTGAGTACTTGGTTGTGATAAGAAGAATAGAACTCCTCTCCTTCCCATACATAGAATTCATCGAAAATAATGAATTGTTTCTCATTCTTTTGCATTCTATTGGAGTCGAGTATCACACATCATTAGTTTCATATCCGTGAACCTTCTGAGTAAAAATCCATTAAAATCAACCACTTGCTAATAAAATCCACTAGACACTTTTTGGTTTTTAGCACACCAACAATAGCACATGATTATGGTATTTGGACTAGCAAAAGTTAGTTAATCATCCAAGACTACTAAACAAACTGTAGAAAACTAAAGAGTGAATAAATCCAATTTTTGTATAAGTATAGCCGAGAACACCCTCTAACACAGGGATTAAACATGAGGTCATGTGCGGAAGAGAAACATAGATTACCCCTCCAAATATTGACCAATAGTAGTGGAAAGAGCATATATTGGTGATTTTTCTTGAGAAACCACTGGTTTCATTTGGTCTTAGTGCTTCGTGAATCCCAAATTTGTTCGGGGTCCTTAGGAGTCTTACCGGTCCAATTGTTTTCAGTTCTCTTGAATCATTTCAAAATTTGATATCCTGCCCATACGTTCGGTCCCGACTGTCAACTGTACCTACCCAGAGGATAACAGGGAGATGGTATCCTTAGTGACCTTTCCTAGGTATATACAGAGGTGACTGTGGGGGGATTCCCATGGTACATGTGGCAGATGTCGTATCACACTTTCAGTACCCTTGGAGGATGATCCCACGAACAAGAGGGTTTCTTGTACTAATAAGGGTCGTTACGTCGAGGTCAGGGTAACTGCTTCTCATTTCTTCGTTGGCAACTTGATATCTCGTCTTCAGAAGATCCTTTATCTACTGTTTTGTTGGTTTTTTTCCTTTAGATTTTTGTTAGGAGGCGTGTTTCTGTTAGGGTTCATAGTTGGCCTTAGGAAGATCTCACAACATGCAAGGTATCGATCCTAAAATTTATGAACATCAAAGAAATCCTTTGAACGAAGGAGTTATTAATGAGGAAACACATTATGAAGTCGAGAGTGTAGCTCTCGGAAGTGACCACCATGAAGAAGAATCGGTTACAACCTTTGTAGAAGGTATTTCCCTCCCAGTAAGTCCTCATATATCTAATCCACATGGCCCATTGCTCATTTAAATTCCATCATTGACATATCATGATGTGTATTATTCTTACTGTTTACTGTCTAGTTCAACCACTACACAATCTTTTTGCATGAACCCGTCAATTTTTGGTTTTTCAGAAGGACTTGGGAATTTATCTGTATCCACAACTCTTGTATTTGATACTGCTAGTGCTTATTCTTTACTGGGAACATCGATGACCCAGGTAACCCCAACACAACCACTTGTGAATACATCTCCCTTCGCACATGGGTTAGGTAACATTCTTGCTTCACTATTTCCACACATGCACACAACAAGTGCTTTACTTGGTCATCCCAACGGTCAGATGGTCGACAATCAAGTCATTCACACAACCACGATTACACAAGCTACTCAACATCCATTTCAAACCTTATATATGAGTACACCCTGCATTGGAGGTCAATCTTCAATGGGAGGCCAACCTTCAGTTGGGGGGAAACCTTCAGCTATAGGGAAACTTTTTACTGGGGGGCAACCTTTAGCCATGGGGAAAACCCTTATGTGGGTGCAACATCAACAAACCTAGGGAAAATCCTCTCCTTCAAGTTCTTCTATCCCTACTACCATTGGTATGTACCCTGGGCAACCATTTCCAGTATTTGCTAATCCTTTGTGGGGTCAACCTAATCCAACGGGCATTCCTCAACAAGGAAATTTTCCCTATCAATCCATAAACCCATGATTCCAACACAACAACCCCATCAAACATAGTGTATGGTGGGTCCATCGGGCACACTTTAATACATGGGGGGACCATCAGGTCAATCTCAGTATGTAGGAGGTCCATCTACTCAATCACAGTACATGGGTGGACAATCAAGACAACCAACTTACAATTAATTTGTCTAACATGCTTCTAATAGAAAGGAAATTGTATCACTACACTACAAAAGTCCAAAGTTAGCTCAATCACTCTTGGAAGTGACCATGTACTTGAACATTGATCATACTAACCTTGCTGGAACCAAGAAATCACTAGGAACGGGAACCCTATTGTGACCAAGGAAACACCAAGCATGATTTGGGAACTTCTTTTTTCCATAAATCACAACTCTAGTCATTTACAAACTTTGATAAAGAAAACTAGTCTATCAATTATAAATTACATTACAAGACACTGAAAGATGTAAAGGAAATCAATCTATGAAAATGAATGAACATCCACACAAAAATAAATGAGAGAATCGAATTGCTCAATTCCCCCCTATTCTTGTGGAGTAAGCTCTACCTCTAGGAACATGGAAGAAAACTTAATCTACAACACCATAAACTAGCTAAAAATTAACATATGAATGAACAAACATAAATCTAAGTTGGAAATCAGATCTCAAGCTTGCAGTTTTATTCCATCATGAAATTGGACATTGCTCTAAGATTCCTCCCTCCTAGAATGGAGATGGCACTCTATTTTATACATAATCTTGCTTGAAAATGAAAACCCACTTGAGGATAAGAGATTTCCAAGTGATGACAATAATTTTCTAAATTTACAACTCATAACAGGATTGCTCTAAGATTCTAGTTAACCCCATTGAATTTAGAATAACATGGGCTGTCAAATTAGTGATTGGTTCTGAGGGTTACAACAACTTGCTCAAAATACATCCAATATCCATGCAGATGTCGAAATTCATTTTCCTCTTGAGCTGTAGCTATCAAAACGGATTTGGATCCCACAAATATAGGGAAAAACGTGTTTACGGATGTGGGTATCTAGAAATATGCCCTCCGGCGTTTAAAAAAATATATCTCATCTTCTATGAACATCCCCAAATAGATATAACACCAAATTCGTGGCTCCTCCATTAATTCTTTGACTGGAAGCTTGGATACCTTCTAATTGTTGTTGACTTGATTATTGGGTGCTCGAATTCATGGCATTTTTATTTATAAATTCCTAATTAGAATTATCTCCCACAAATCTCTCCAATATTCCGGTGTTGGTTCTATGAAAGAAATATGTGGTCCCATAATAATAATCCTCTTTTGTAGCTTTGAACCATCATCCTACATATATGTGCCATTTTTTTCAAATATTCATAAAATGCACGTACTGGAGCCAAGCAATTTGTCTTCTTGAACCTAAAAGGGGACTTTGAGAAATATCAACTTGTAAACCTGAAACAACTTGTCGACACATCAACCATGACTTCAAAAGAAAATAAAAAAAATTGTCTTCTTGAACCTAAAAGGAGACTTTGAGAAATATCAACTTGTAAACCTGAAACAACTTGTCGACACATCAACCATGACTTCAAAAGAAAATACAAAATACACTAATTCTCCCTAATGTTAATCAAAACTCAATAAAATACTAAGAATTGTGATGGAAAACATTCCAAGATTATATCCCGCACATGAGCATTAAAATAGGCTAATATAGGGTTATGGATGAACAGAAAAGGATTAAAAATGAGGAAAAGACGATATTAAAATATGGTAATTTTGCAACTCATCAAGGTATATCATGAATCTCTTCGTAGATGTCATCCATGGGTGTGTTCTCACCCATGGAAACAAATGTGTCATGGATCAACCTATTTATCCTTTCATTCTCAATAATATTAGTGTGATTTTCTTCATTAGATCAACTTCAATTCTATCACCCTCACCATCTCTTCTACAAATTGTAGCATTAGGAGTTCTAATCATAGGAACTTTTGTATTTGTAATTAGAAATAAATAAATATAATTAGCATCGAAATATTCAAACACAAAACTTTTTAAAAGTGACAAAAAAATGTTTTTTCTACCTTACCAAGGAGTGATATTGGGTTCCCCTTTCTAGGTGTCCATGCTC
>ML799203.1:297522-310817 GCA_009831015.1 Picea engelmannii | reverse complement strand
TCTCCATAAAATTCAAAGTATAGGAATTGTAACTTTTTAACAACATGCTTTAACATGCTTTATTAGATAAACCACTATTTATTGAAACTCTAATGTGGTTATGATTTCGCAATCATACGCAGTCGTAGAAAAAACCGTCAAGAAGCTTCTCACAAAACTTTTTTTCTTTATAAAACATCCATTACCATTACTTATGTTTTCCTTGAAAACCACTTTTTTTTTAATAAAAAACTAGTTTCTCAAACAACATTAATGATATTGAATATATCACTAACCATTACCAATATGATAAGCCTTATATTGAAAGCAAAGTCAAAATATTAAGTTACAAAGTACATTGCAAAGCTTCATCAATTAATTAGGAACATTTGTTATGATAAGCCTTATATTGAAAAAAATTCAATTTTTTAAGTTACAAAGTACCTTGCAAAGATTCATCAATTAATAGGGAACATTTTGTATATTAGTGTGTTCATCTCTTCATGAGGTTCTTCTATATACATTTGAAATGGAAGTATTGGTGTGTGACCTTTGCATATATTTCCAATGTTAACATTTAGAGACTTGAGACAAGTAAATAAAAGTTATTATACCTGTTGAAGCAAGTATATAGCAGCATTGGTTTATTTTAAGAACTCTAGTTTAACCAATGTTTTAACAATATATTATATTTCAAATTATTTAAAACATAATTTATTGGCATTTGATTGGATAACAAGATTGATTTCTAATTGTAGGGACGACGACGTTGGGTTTAACAATATATTATATTTGGAATTATTTAAAACATAATTTACTCGCATTTGATTGGATAACAAGATTGATATCTTATTGTAGGGACGACGGTGTTGGCGTTTAACAATATATTATATTTGGAATTATTTAAAACATAATTTACGATTGGATAGCAAGATTGATCTCTTATTGCAGGGACGATGACATTGGCGTTTAACAATATATTATATTTGGAATTATATAAAATAGAATTTATTGGCATTTGATTGGATAACAAGATTCATCTCTTATTGCAAGGATGACGACATTGGAGTTTAACAATATATTATATTTGGAATTATTTAAAACATAATTTACTAACATTTGATTGGATAGCAAGATTGATCTCTTATTGCAGGGGCTACGGCGTTAGAAAATGCAATCAGTTTATGTAGTCAATGCACTATACATCACAGGAGAGTGACATATTACTACAGTCAATTCATCATCTCAAATTACTACAGTCGATGCATCATTCTGCAGTTGATTCGTCATCTCCCTCCCTTTAGTCGTGGCAACATGCATGCACAATTTTACAATCCTCCTTTGCTTGCTGCCACCACACGCTAACAATTATTTTCCACCACCACACACTAACATTGATTTCATATCTAGAGGGTTGATTCTGCACCTTTCATATCTTTCGGATGAGCTTGTCGAGCACAAATTTTCCCTCCCTACCCTAATTTTTGTTCTTGAATGGATTTCTGGTCTAACGTGGTCTAACGTTTTCCTAACGCTTGTTCTCGAATGACTTTCTGGTCTAACTTTTCTATTACAGGAACTATTTCATTCTAGTATGGGTCGAGTACTAGTGGTGCACACAGATTTCCTTGGTTTGAAAGACATGGTGATAGTGGTCCGGTTCCTGGTGTTACGAGGAAAATCACTCTATGGCATGGGGTAAACCACAACAGAAGAAAATGACTGCAGAAATCAACTCTAATCTTAAGTATGCTATATAAACAAAAATGATAACAAGACAAGATAAAGATCCTACCTCATCCGGATGTTCAATTCACATATTTGTAGGACATTAATTGGACGAGAAAAGAGTATTTCTATTAAAATATGATCAACAAAAGTGTATGAATGACAAAATTTTGTTTCGGCACGTCTCGGAATCGAGAAACTAAGTCCCTTCCAATTGGGCCTCCACCACTTCAATCCTCCACCAAAGGAAAGCTCATATAAGAGAGACAATGAGGTTCTCTATCAAAGAGGGAAGATCTTGGGGGTTGAATAATGTGTTCAAACTTAAAAGGACAAAGGGATGCATACTCAATATGAAGTGAATAATTTCTCCAGAGTAACTTTTCTCTCAAAGTTGAATTCTTCTCTCCTCTCCACATATTGGATATGGCCCATTTATATCCTTCAAATGGAACTGAAGGGCCGAGTTAGAACATTTCTAGTATATGGAAGGTCAAGGATCATGGATCTCGTGGTGTGACATGGAAACCTGACACCATTTTTTAATTTTGGGAACAAAACCTAATGTACACGTGTTGTAAGGGTGCAACATGCATATACGCATGTTGTATAGATGTTAGGGCGCGCATATGTGGAAAAATACAATTTTTAACTCTGGGAATTGCAAAAAGGGGACTTCAAGTCTGCATAGGGAAATGGAAAAGGCCTTTTGAGCAAGTTGCATGTGGTGAGGAAAATCTTTCTATAACAGATTCCCCTTAATGTGTGAGGTCAGAGGAGTATCTGCGATGGCCAAAATACATTATAATTCATAGAAGTGGAGTAATGGAGACCTAGCTGGATGAACTAGTTGCTCATAAGAATATTACAATCCATAATGACTTTGTATACATGATTGCCAATTTGAATTACACTGCAGATCCATGTGTAAATATACCAAACAGTTGTTCATGGCCATGAATAGGAAATACAAAGGTATATATATGACATAGGTTGTCACAGTCACGAATAAGGACCAGTGAAAACCAGTCTCAAAATAAATCTAAAGATATATGTATACAATGGAGTACAATTTGATCTCCCACGATCACTGAAGTCAAATAGGTACTAGTCCAATGAATGATAACAACAACTTAGCAAAGTTGCAACTATGAAATGATGTCTTCAAGTATTCTACATGATCCTCCAAAGGTGCAAGTCTACATCGTGTGAATAAAGGAGTTGAGGCAGAACACAATGAGACTTTGTTTTATTACCGGTCATTAAGGTATACCATTAACAAATGTGAGACAAAATACCAATAATGAAAGTAGGTATCAAAGCACCGAGTACATTCTTACAAGTGTGAATAAGGGAGTTGAGGTTGAACACTTGAAGAATCCATTGATCAGGAGACACTGATGTATTCCCAATTGTCGATGGCGAGAGAACCTGCCACTAATGACTGCAAGCCTCTAGTTACTCATAGGACTCTAGGCCTCGTTTCCATAATAGATGAGATGAAGTCGATGGAAGGAGACCTGCTGAAAGGAGAGAATTAAGGAATCTCTCATAATTCAGCACGAGGTACAAAGAAGTAGCTTGATGATTTGGAGAAACTTGTACGAAGAAAATGTTCACGAACCAACAACCATGTTCGTCTTTCACATGCATTAGATGCAAGCAGTGCACGGAAAAGACCCTTTTAATAGAAGCCAATAATGAAAATTTTCGAAAAAGGTGAGGAAACCACCAATAAGGCTAATGGAATCCAATACATTGCATGAATCCTAGTGTGTGAATATATTTCTTGCCATCGAACACAAGGGAAAACCCCCAGTCAGCGACCAATGAGGATATGTCGACTACTAGGTTCAAGGTTACCTACCTATAATGAAAGTAGGACCACGGTGCATGGTAGGACTACAACTTCGTGTAACTCTGAGACACACTGAGGATATGGATGATATGAAAAATCAAGAGTTTTGATAAATGGTCGGCACAGGTTGAAAGAAATCCTTTGAACAAGAGCATGAGACATATGGAGGACTCTGACAACATAGACTTGACAATATAACTTTGTGATGCAGGAGGCACCAACAAAACTCTCCATAGGGACTGGAAGAGTAACCAGTTGGAGGAGTAAACTCTAAGTAATGAGCTCAGCTTCCTAAGGTCATGCTAAACCCAAACTTTGGATGACAAGTGGACTCAAAATTTTTTGCTCTGTTCAAAGGCAACACGACTGCTGCCAACATGAGATAATATTATTTTCCCGCTCGTCTTTTTTGTTTTTTCATAGACAAATGAATGTTATGATACAGAGGAGGAAATTAGTGTCGTGAGTAAGAAAATGGTTCCAGTTGTGGAACATACATATGATCAATGCAAGGAGGTGCACGAAGGATATGAACACTCGGGGGAATGTTTCCTCGTAAGGTACAAGGTGTCAAGCTGCAAAGGATATAAACAAGGCTCTGCTTGGATGATGATGCAAACTGTTGAGATAATAGGATTATAATGTGAAAGAGGGAACCAGAAATAGGTTCAATATTGTAAGCAAGAGGATGAGATGCAATTACAACTTAACTCCAAAGAATGTCCTTTTTCGTAGATTTAGTCCCTTACGCTCGAAAAAGTATAAAACAATACCCAAGAGAACTCTTCTAACCACTAGTGACTAGAGTATTCCTTTTTCGACATTAGTCTACTTGGTCCCAAAAAGGGTTCAACTTACACCAAATAGAAGTCCTTTCAAATCCAATTAATGAGTGTGAAAGAGACAAGTTCACTTGACAATCTATTCTCTTTTTGTAGAGTCGAAAAAGAGTTTAACTAAGACTCGGGGATGTTTTTCTAAGAAGCATATCATGGGGGAGGCCATGGCTCCCATGCAGGACTTCTGTGAAAAGTTAGAAACTCACAGATAGTTGACACAAGCTTGGAAAAACCCAAATATTTCCAATTCGATGAGGGTAAAATACTTGCAGAGGTTACATTATTCTACAATATATCGAAGAATTCACCTTATCTGGAAGGGTTTATAATAAGGAAGTCGGTGCTCCACAAGATCATTCCAATCAAAGGAAACCTTCCTAGGACTTGGAGGAAGCATACTCAGAGAGAGTGGAATGCTCCCTTGTTCAGAAGGTACAGGAATATAAATTCTAAGGACATGGTCGAAAGATGCATCACCCTCCAAAAGAAGAGTGGGATTGACCGAAGATTTCATTGACAACGCCACCTCCTTAGACTTGTCACTCTCCAGAGAAGAGTGGGATCGGTCGAAGATTGCATTGGCACGACTATTGGTTGAACAAGATGCGAGACAACATGGTCAAGAGACACATCACTTTCCAAAAGAAGAGTGGTGTCAGTCGAATATTGCATTGGCATGATCGTTGTATCAACCAAAGAAGGATTAAAATGTTGGGAAACCAAAGACGACTCAGAACCCAAAGGGATATCAGACAAGGACTACACTTCTTGTACCACGACATTAGCAGGGCATAAACGAGTTAGATGACATCCTTTGAAAAGTCTACAAAGGAACTTGGGCTTACATCCTATATGTTTAGGCTTCTCAATCGTATGAATTCCCCCATCATGACTTGCAGTGGCTGGTGACATGCTCCCAACATGACTTGCAAAGGCTAGTATCTCATATCCAACATGACTTGCAGTGGATGGTGACATGCTCCCAACATGACTTGCAAAGGCTAGTAGCTCATATCCAACATGACTTGCAGAGGTTGGTGATGAATCCCCAACATGACTAGCAAAGGTTGGTGATGAATCCCCAACATGACTAGAAGAGGTTGGTGATGTATGTGCAGTGTGACTAGCAATGACTAGAGTTGTGGCCCCAACATGAAATGCAGGGGCTGGTTGTTGGTCTTCAACATGACTTGCATAGGTTGTTGACCTATCTCTAACATGACTAGCAGAGGTTGGTGATATAATGCCAGTATGACTAACAATGACTGGACTTGTGCTTCCAATATGACTTACAGCGGATAATTGCGACATTTGAGACCAAGGTTCTGAGAAAGACTGGTTTTGAGAAATTGTGGGCTAGGAAGGGTTCTTGTATACACCATGGTCCTCTCCGGTAGGATGGTATCCTCCTCCAAACTGATTCATAAAGGGTTGTAAGGGAATCATCACCGAGGAAGACGCTTGCGAAGAGAAAGCGACATGACAAGGGTTTCTCAGGTGAGGATATATGTTGCCCCCATATGAAGGAAATTCGTGAAGGGGGTTGCCCATACTATAAAAATGACTCCCCCCAGATGAAACACCAGAGGAAAAATGAAGGTCCTCCATGGGAAACACGTTCGTAGGAAATGACATAGAGGGAGAAGGATAGATGGACAGGATGTAATATGTAGAATGACCGCCCATTTGATCACTTGCTCGTGGAAAACTGAAGCTAGGATTGGATCCATAGGAAGGAAGATTCCAACCTCCTACCATAAGAGTTGGTTGAGGGAGATGACTCCCACCAAATGAAAAGGGATAATAAGGAGGCATCATGCCCCCATACCCAAAACTAGGATTCACATAAGGCAGCGAGATAGAGGATGGCAAGTGTGAGGACACGTCAGGAATACCAAGAGTAAAATGATTAGAGTCCCAAGGTATTGATTGAGTACCATGATTATGCATACCAATAGGAAATACAAAAGGATTCATCCCCATGGAATGAGAAAATACCATGGGTTGGGTAGCGCTAAATGAGGGAGTCACGGGGGCTCGACTAACCATAGCAATGAAAACTCACGATGCATTACAAAATACTAAGGCCAACTAATAATCATAGATCACACCAAAGTAAAGAAAAAAGGCCAATGCACACAAACATGATAAAGTGGCTGAAAGGGGCCATCCTGCCTAAAGTAGGTATGTCTCGTCCAAGAGGGGCTTGAGACTCCCTTCAAAAGACTGGAGGTATCAGAATCAGTTACAAGGGCCCTCATGGGCTTAACAGTGCAGTTGGTCAAATCCCCTTGGAGAGGTAATCCTCCATAAAGGCTATGCGTTGTCCGACCCTTATCTGACTCGGGGTACCTGCAGAATAACCCCTGCAAGTAACCTATGTGGCTACCTATGTCAAGCAACTAAAGCCACCATGATATAACCAATGCACATGCGAATAGTCATAAGTCAAGTTCACCGTATGGGCATGGTAACAAAGCCCGAAATCTCGAAAGCACTACCTCTCATAGAGGTAAAGGTACTAGCAATACCCCCATATACGAATAGATCCCCAGAAATATCTTGGACGCTAAGAAGGTATTGGAGGGATATCTCCACAACCAAGTTTGTGCGACCTCGTGATTAACTCCGGTGTGAGTGAAGCCTCCTTATGTCACCAATTATACAATGGATTTCACCACTCCCTTAGTCAGACACATGTGTTTAGTTTAATAGCCTTGGAGAAGTTTACTCACAAAATCCTACTCCAATGCTCTAAATCTTAAGCTAGTTTGTGCACCTTGAAAAATAAAATCATTTCTAATCAATTTTAAATTTATTAGCATTACTTTTAATGGCTTTGTTTACTCAAAATATGTGGTCGTGAAACTGATGATGTTATGACTTAGCAAGTAAAAGAAATGAATATGAATATAATGCAAAGTCCCAACTTCAATTCTCAATGAATAATAAGCCTTTCAAAATGCAACTTTCAATTCAACTCTACAATTTCAAATAGGATGCAGTCTTTCCATACATGTATCAAGGTCAATAACAAGAACCCAAAAGATCAAATGCCAACATGCAAAATTTATATTTTTTTTGTATTTTCAATATAAGGAAATGAAAATGCAAGGCAACAACTTGATATATAAATCCTACTGTAAGTAAAAGAGACAAACCAAGCAGGATATCAAGAAGAAAACACCAAGCCCAAGATGCAAGGACAACCAATGAAAAAATATGATGAGAAAGAAAAATCGCCCGAAAATTCAACCAAAGAAAGGTTTCCTATCACTCTGCGGGCACTTAACAATTATGATAGAGACCCAAGAAGACTCAACAACCATCAAAACTTATCCAACAAACACCAAACTCATCAACCAAGCAAACAAGGATGATGTACATGACTGTTCAGGAGAATATCGCGAATGTACGCTCCCTATAGAATGAAAACTCGCGTATGTACACGTCTGTCGAGGGAAAAACCATGCATATGTATTAAAACACTGTCAGGTTAAGGACAAGGCCAAGAAACTCAGATTCAAAATGAAAATAGGTTTTCAAGCAATCAGATGACAAGAAAACTCAAGCTAACCGAGAGTAATCAAAGGAGAAAAACACTCCAAACCCTGAAAAGAAAATCCTTCCCCAGTATGGTCGTCAATTTTGTTACGAGGAAAATCACTCTATGGCATGGGGTAAACCACAACAGACGGACATGATTGTAGAAATCAACTCTAATCTCAAGTATGCTATATAAACAAAAATGCTAACAAGACAAGATAAAGAGCCTACCTCGTCTGGATGTTCAAAGAAGATCACCGTTGAGCACTCAACTAAAATATATACACCTGCAACTTGTCCTCAAAAACCAAGATACGCAAGCATATGGTGATAATATATACAATTATCACATATAATAGCATAATCCAACAATATTCATAACAAATACGCCCATGGAATAACAATTCAAATATTTGCAAGACATTAATTGGACGAGAAAAGAGTATTTCTATTAAAATATGATCAACATAAGTGTATGAATGACAAACTTTTGTGTCGGCACGTCTCAGAACCAAGAAACTAATTCCCTTCCAGCTGGGCCTCCACCACTTCAATCCTCCACTAGAGGCAAGCTCATATAAGAGAGACAATGAGGTTCTCTATCAAAGAGGGAAGAGCTTGGGGGTTGAACAATGTTTCCAAACTTAAAAGGACAAAGGGATGCAGACTCAATATAAAGTGAATAATTTGTCTAGAGTAACTTTGATCTCAAAGTTAAATTCTTCTCTCCTCTCCACATCTTGGATATGGCCCATTTAGAGCCTTCAAATAGAACTAAAGGGCCGAGTCAGAATGTTTCCAGTATATGGAAGGTCAAGGATCATGGATCTCCTGATGTGACATGGAAACCCAACACCATTTTTTAATTTTGGGCACAAAACCCAATGTACGCGGGTTGTAATGGTGCAACCTGCATATACGTATGTTGTATAGCTGATAGAGTGCGTATATGTGGAAAAATACATTTTTTAGCTCTGGGAATTGCAAAAAGGGGACTTCAAGTCTGCATAGGGAAATGGAAAAGACCTTCTGAGCAAGTTTCATGGGGTGAGGCAAATCTTTCTATAACACCTAGGATTCGTCGATTTGTCGTGGAAGTCAGCCCAAGTGATATGCACCCATGAAGTTGTTGCCACCTCAATTCTCCTCTAATCACTGCAGCCACCCCAGAGTCTCTGGTATAACCTCTTGTTCCCATAAACGTGCTTTTGTAGGCCTATCTAAGCAAGGAATGGAAATTATGGAACTTTGAGATGCAAACAATGAGGTTGTGTGAGATGCAAATAATAGATCTCTTAGCCATATCGGGTTTCCATGAGGTTAAATTGATGTACTTAATACAGTCCTAAGCCAACAGTGTCTGAGTTTATTGTGTCCAAGTGATCTATGATAGGAGAAATTTTGATGGTCGTTCTCTCGGCCCCAATATCTTCCATCATGCCCGACAGTATTTCCCATGCAAAACAACATTGTTTTTCCAGTGACCCTCCATACTTGACACTCCAGTCTTTTATGTCGTATTTCAAGAACTGTCGATTAGATATCCATGGTCGACGTGGACCTCAACCTCAACCTGAAACCCGCGAGATTTTTAATAATCAATTCAGGCTTCTATCATTCTATTTATGTTTATTCAAAGGCTAAATCGTTGGCTTAATTAATTACATGCAGCCATGGTGTTTTTGGATGTCTAATGGCTCTGTTGGAAAAAGAGAGGAATCTCTGAGGCTTCGAGCGCTCAAAGATTTGAATAATTTTCCAAGGATCCATCCAGCATATTAATTTTCCACATATCCATCTGGCCTAAATTGAAAGTATTCATTTATTTCTGTGGCCCGTGAAAATTATGCTCAACTTCTCACCTCTATACTTCTGTAGCAATCACTTGAGCTTTGAGAGAACTTGATCTGGGGATACATTCTTTCATAAACAGAAAAATATAATAAGAATAAATTGAGTAAAATCTAAAGTCATAAAACTTTTTGGCAGTAGTTGTGTATGTGTGTCAAAAGTAGCTTCAAAACTTATAAAAAATAGCTAGCACAATGTTCTGGTAAGGTTATATAAATCCATTAATTTAGAGAGTTACATATAATAGAAATTTCTTAAATTAGTTCCATATTTTTAACAAATTATAAGAAAACTTAAGAAATAAAATCAAAGAGAGTTAGTGAATTTTAACCCATAATCGACTCCGAGTAGTTGGTCTGTAGCTGAATAAGGAAAAGAGAAATATATAAATGAAATATAACTCAGTGATGAAGGGAAATATATAAATGAAATAACATCCTGGGAAAGTAATTCTTCTTCTAGTACAACTATTACTATGATTTTTTAAGGGTTTTATATGCAGTCGACTTGAATTGGCTCCATCCATCCCTGATATTGATTACCATGGAAACTACAAGTGCAATTGCAAGCTACTCCTATACCATTCATGTCCACTGTTGCGATTATGATGGTAATGAATTAGTGTTTATGTTTTTGCTGGCCCTGTATTTGTTGCAATTGAATGAGAAACATACTCTATTTCAGCTAACTCCACATCCACCAATTCATACCCAATCCATATTCCCACAGAGTCCAAAAAATAGGTCAATTTGTTGTGTCCAATTCTTTCCTGACTAGGCTGAGCTGGAGGAGGAGGATCTCAACGACACTTCGCCTAGGGTTTCCCCTCCACAGTCTGTCAAATTGATGCATGTGACTTATTTTTCTAATAACGAAATCAACAACATGCCACCATGCATGCTAGTGAGTTGGCTTGATAAAGTTAGTGACAAACAAGCCTTATCTTCAACAGTTAACAAGTGGCTTAAAGGGAATACTACAATGATACTTTGTGTATGGTTTGTACTTTATATGAGAAAACAATGTTTACAATGTTCGAATTTTTTCCAATCAGTTTTTATATTTACACATAATTTGCTCTTTCTAGAGAAAATCTGTTATTTTTTAACCATTATAACCAGATACATAAAGAACAATTTTTGGTCAAAAAAACATAAATGCCCATGAATTCAATATTGAAAGTTTTTTATATTTACACACAATTTGCTCTTTCTAGAGAAAGTTTGTTATTTTTTTAACCATTATAACCAAATACATAAAGCACAATTTCTGTTGACATAAACATAAACGCCCATGAATTATAAAATTCTTTGAATTAAGAGAGCAAAAGACAAAACAAACTTTTATTAACAAATTTCAGATCAAGAAATTATTTGAATAAAGTCACGAGGGATAGCTCGATTCTCTCCCAGGTTGGGGAGAGGTCACGAGTTCAAGCCTGGCTACGAGTCCTTCGGGCTGCTGCTTTCCACTCCCATATCATCCACTATGTGAGGAAGTATCGTGGTAGGTTCCCAGCGGGTTAATTTCCATTGGAAAAAAAAAAAGAAATTATTTGAATAAACATAACAAAAGATAAAATGAACTTTTATTAATAAATTAAATATAATGCAAAAATTTGTATGCATCATTCTTATTAATTGTACGCAAAAATAAAAAAACCCTACCTATATTCTTATATCTCTTATTCGAAAAGAACTTTACAAATAATCCATAAAGCAATACAAAAATATGAAAATGCAAAATAAAATTGAGAAAAAACCCTACGTATGTTCTTATATCTCTTATTCTAAAAGCACTTTACAAATAATCCATAAAACAATATAAAGATAAATAATCCATAAAGTAATACAAATATAATCCATAAAGTAATACAAAGATATCAATGTGCAAAAAATATTCCACATTCAACAATTTGGCGAAATAAGATATGAAAGTGCAATCAACGGAATTTGAGGTTTTGATAAGTAGAAAACTTGGTTTTTCAGGCAATGATAACCTAAACTCAATGAAAGTGAATTTTAATGGTCAATAGAAGTGCCACACTAAACAAAAAGTGCCAAAATATAGTAATTTTTGATGATACAATTCTAGTTTAAGCTGGACCAATTATAGTTAGAGTTCCAAAGCTAATAATTGTAATTTCAATCTCGCCAACAATTAAAGTTAATAATTCACAATACCTATATAGCCATAAGTATATGCTACTCTACAACCTTGTTAAATTATAAGTCTTTAACATAGCAACTTCATTATTTAAATATGAAGATCCATTATTAAAAATATAAAAGACAATGTTATTATCTATTGTAATTATATCTAAATAATCTTATAAAAAAATATAGATATTTTCATTTTCACATAAAATTAATTATTGTAATTATATCTAAATAACCTTATAAAAAAACATAAATATTTTCGTTTCTACATGAAATTAGATAAAACTATATAGAAACTATCAAATTGAAATTTCATTTTGCATGGAAAGTATTTCATGTGAAAAGGCGCTCAAATTTTTTCACCTACCTCGTAACAACTAAATTTACAAAACCTTTCTTAAAATCATCATTGGCATTGATAGAGATAAAACATGTAACAAATATTTATTTGTACATGAAATTGGAAAAAAATCAATTAACCATTGAAAACATCAATTCATACACTTTAACAATGAACTCTAGTTGGAAAAAGAAAACAATCAACATTTAAAAACATATATTTATACACTTTAACGATGAACTCTAGCATTTATGTAAAGTCTATAGGTATTATGTTTTTATTTTTATTTTTTAAGAGGATGTTTTTCCAATGAATTTTAAATTTGTTTAGAAAAATCAAATTTAAAAAAATAACTGGAAGATTTCATCAACAATTATGATATCAAATAGATAATTAAATAATAATTAAAAAAAAAAAAGTTAAAACACATGATGATTATTTCTTTAATCTCCATATGAAGTCTCCCATTAGTCACGGACACTAATTACAAACATATTGACTCAAAATTTTAAACAAAACAACAAAGTAACTAAAGTACACTAATTATAAACATATTGACTCAAAATTTTAAACAAAACAATAAAGGAATTAAAGCCGAACAAGATGACGGTCAATATACAGCTTGTTAAGCAACATTGAATGATGCGGTGGGTGGATTATAAACCGTTGGATCTGAATTGTGGTCATTAAATCTGAAGCAATCCAGATCCAACTACCTATAATCCACGTGTCACAACATTCAATGATATGTAACAGACTAACGAGTTCCAACAAAGAAAAATCCAAGATATTATATAGCTTGAATATACAGAACATAAGCATTGGTAAACACTATTTGTTATATAATTGACCATTGGTAAACCCTATTTGTCAAAGCATTGGTAAACACTATTTGTCATATAATTGACCATTGGTAAACCCTATTTGTCATATAATTGACCAGTGATTAAAAGTTATACCATGGAAAATAGTCCATGTGGGACCAAAGGGAAGTA
>ML799203.1:283344-294117 GCA_009831015.1 Picea engelmannii | reverse complement strand
AGGATAATGCTCAACCCTACTGAAATAATTTGGAGGACCAATTTTGAATGTAACACCATCATAACTTGAAAACACATCTTATATTTTTCCCATATTACAGTCTTCACTCAATGCATATGCACTTTAGCATTTGAAAAATACCAAGGTTTCTTCTCTTCAAATATAATACCTTATTTACCTATCTCTCTACTACCAATGAAATGAGGAAGAAATGAAGTAGTTATGAGGTGAACAGTACAACCTTCCAATGTTGTGTAAAACCCTATGTTGAACTTGCAAACCAAGAACCCCAAGTATAATAAGATTACAATGTATGCCACGTTATTTTATTTGCAAAGTTACCTCTTTGGAAAAATTAGTATTCGATATAAGTCTGTGTTGAGGGAAAAACTAAATAATCTAGTCGACGCCATGACAAAAAGAACCGAGATCAAAGAAGGCCATTTGACTCATGGAATGAGTTAGAAACCCCAAGATGAGTAATAACAAATTAATATAATGAGAGACATACCCATGAGTTTTTAGAGGCTCAATGTGTATCACTTTAATTCCCCCATATGTCTCTGAAATGACTTAAAAATGATCGTGTATCCAATGGTTTTCCACCGAGGAGGAACATAATTTATTAAACAAGATGTAAGCTATAGATCCAAAATGAAAAGGGGTCATTGATCACTTGAATATGTGTAAGGCTTGATCAAGCTACCTTGTCACCAATCACATCAACATGGCAGGTTCATTAATAATTTTTCTAGACCAATTAGTTTCCTTGATATTTAGTGAATAAAGAGGAGAAACGAGCACTTGTCTTTCTATGCCATAGTGGAATTCAAAAGAAAATTTCATCTTTAAGGATTGAAACTCCACACTTATTCTCGGTCATTTCCACTTTGAGTTGTACAATATGACCTGGCTTGATATCTGGAATCTCCCTTTCAGATTTTATAGCTTGCAATGCCTCTATATCCAGGGTTTGCATTGTGTGCCTTGTTACTATGGCTTCCTCTATCCATCCTAGAGTTGTACATGCATTGCCTAAAAGTGATCCCTTTTTGTAGTTCTACATACAAAGGCCCTTTTAGCTATGGTGTGCCCATTTTCAGGCTTCTTCATTACTCTCAACAACATTGGAATCTTCATTTTCATCAAATGAATCCTCTTCCTTTGGACATATTTTAGCATTTATCATCAAATTAAAATTCCTCATCCGTAGGATAGTAATTCAATGGATTATCATCACCTTTGAAATCATCGATATCAATCTCTGAGTCTACCATATCTCCATAGTAAAAATTGTCTTCTTCTTCTACCTACGAATAGATTCAAAAATTCCCATATGTCGAATGCAGTTGGTGCAAAGAGTCTTTCAATGGCCTAGGATCCAAGTTGAACAAATTTGATCTACAAGAATATGAACACATGAGTCCTCTAACTGGGATATGGAATATGGCTACAATTAATAGGTTTCAAATATTAATGATGGGTTTAGCGGCCTAGACCATGGTAAAAAAGGAAAAGAAGGGCCCTACATAGGGAAAAGAACCTTCTAGGCATGAAGTGTTGTGAACAAGGCCTCCAACCATGACACACGCCCTTTATATGAGGTCTTTGACTCCTGGGTCAAAGTGGTATTTCAAGCACCATTAGGTAGTTTTGCACAAAGAGGATAGGCCGAATAGGACTATGCCCAAGAGAGGAAAATAGGTTCTAATGTTAAACCTTTTCTTATGAAACATAGGTCTTAAAATAGGTCTCGAGACTAAAGGTGAAGGTGTTGGACAACTGAGAGGGGGGCGGTGAATCAGTTGTTATCGAGCTTAAACAATTATGCTTATTTTAAAATTTTTACAGAGCACTTAATGACGACCACAATAATGCAGGGAAGTAAGCAATAGAACATTCAACATCATTCACACACATGAAATACACAGAGACAAATATTTCTTGAGGAAACCCATAAAGGGTAAAAACCTCTTCTTCTTTATATGATAATTAATCTTTACATTTTGTACATTATCATACTTATGAGCACCAACTCATAATGAGGCTACCACCTCTGTTCTGTAAGCTGCAACTTGTTGAGAGCACCAACTCTCTATTTTCTCTAGCACCCACTAGAAGGAAGCACCAACTCCCTCAGTGTTCCAACACCAACTGGATGGAAGCACCAACTTCTAGTCACACAGGCTTCAACCTGTATAAAAGAGAACACTTGTTCTCCCTTGCACCACCCTGCCACCTTGATATCTTTGGCTGCAACTAGATGGAAGCTACAACTCTCTGTGTTCAAGAACCCACTTGAACTTTTGAGGACAACAGTCCTCCCTAGTACCTCCCTACCACCCTGATTATAAATCTTTGCTTTCTGTGAATTTATTACAGTGATTCAATAGTTGTCATTGGCTTACCAAGCTTATCACCATTCTGCTATGCTTCTCTGATCTCCTATATCAGTGTCTCTCTACTTGCATCTCCTTGATCTTTCTGATCATCTGCTTTGTCTCAGCATGCACCCTTCGACTTTCTCTTCATCACCCGAAATGCATCTTTGTTCTTTTCTTCTTCTATGCTTCAGCTACTGCACATCATGCTTCTACACACATGCATCACTCCCAACCACAGCTTCACTTCCTCAAGCGTCAACACACTCTCTATGTTCTACATATTCACCTCGTGTCGAATCCTCTACCTGATCATCATACCAATTCTTCAGCTTCTCTAGCGGTTATCCCCATGCGTTCATCATAACTAGGCGTTATGCTGATATTCCTTAGCCTCTCTAGAAATCGAGACTCTTTGTCTTCTCTATCACAGTCGAGCTCATCCTCTCTATTGTAGTTACAAACCTTCAACGCTCTTCCATTTGTCAATCGTCTCTATGAAGAGTCCACATTCCTCTGATAGATGCATGAAGACTCTTCGTCTTCTCGGTCGATCACCCTGAAGCCTCTTCAAATTCTTTGGAAGAAACCATTAGTGGTCTCTAGCCATTACACTGGAGAAAGAACTTGCGTGAGCTCATCCTTTCGTGCCTTTTCCCTTTCTGAGAAAAACTTCACAGTGCGTGCTAGCTCTTCTGGCTAACCCACTTCCTTTCACGTGATCGTCGGCCATGACCAAGTGCTTATCCATAAAGCACTTTCGCGACTCGGGTTTTGAGGATCTTGGGATGAGGCATCTTGACTCTCCAAGTTGCAATCTCCGAAATGGAGCTTAGCTGCATGCTAGCTCCTCCCTCTCACATGACCATCAACGGTGACCACAGCCTATACTAAAAGGCGTTTTTGCATTTCGGATTTCGGCAATCTTGTGGTGAATGTCTTTGACTCCTTCAAATCCCAGTATCCGAAACTTCGAAATGGATCCAGATCAACGGTCCACAATCCGTGGTGATCGGATGACTCTCCTCTGCCTCGGGACTTCAGCTTTCGGGACTTTGGGGGAGTGATGAAGTTAAAATCCCAAAGAAAAACTCCCATTTGCGATATTGTCGATATGATCAGACGATTCACGTCTCTTCCATGGAAGAGATCAACGGTCCACCTTAAACCTTAATCTTATCACTCCTTTCCTTAATCGAATGGCTATGTATTAATCAGGCGTTGAGATGTGTGGCTGCCAAGATTTTGACGTTTTGCCTTCGAATCTTCGTGACCTCCAACTATTCAACTCTCGGTGACTGTGAATCACCTGAAGTGTGTCCCTTTCAGAGTTTCAGCGTTCGAGACTTCGTGATGTTAGAGTTTCTTTTACAATGCAAAACTCCCAAAGTAGAAACCCCCGACGTGACATAATCCTGTTGACGTCACAGAAAGACTTGACACATGCCGAGTAGCTGCCACATGTCATTCAAATCCGTGTCTTTCACGTACCTATAATGTTGTACCAACTTGACACTTGTCAGTGTCTAATTGTGCTGCATGTCCTTGCTGACGTAGACTACCACCTGTCCTTGTTGACATGGTCTGTCATGATATACCTCCTGGATCTAGTGGCCCAGATTCGTCCTTGATCCAACGACTAAGATCATTTCGGGATATCGGATATTGTGAGTTCAAGAGGTTAGAGCACCTCCTTCCTTTGGATTTCTCGATCTGCAAAACTCCGAAACGGAGTCTTTGACGTGTTATGATCTTTCGCCATGTGTCCTCTTCATCCAATGTTCCACACCATACCTCGATCCAAAGGTCCAAATAAAGCCTCGATCCGACATCCCAGATCATTTCGGGATATCGGATATTGCGAGTTCAAGAAGTTAGAGCACCTCCTTCCTTTGGATTTCCCAATCTGTGAAACTCTGAAATGGAGTCTTTGACGTGCTTTGATCTTTTTCCACCTGTCCTCTTTGATAATGGACAGTCCACCTGCTTTCAGGATTTTGTAAGCCCGCTTTTCCTTGCACTTTAAAGAATGTGCAGGTTCTCCTGGATCCGACGACGATCAGACCTTGTGCTCGAATCTAACGCTTGAGATCTGTTCTCCCTCTACACGCTCCTCATGTCTAAACTTACGATGTCTTCCGAGCCTGTTTTCCATCAAATGACAAGTGCACTCCCGAATGTAACCCTGTTGTTATGCCTGTAACATACCATAGTTGTTCTTGCCATTAATGACAATCACGTTCTGCCTGTGTTGTTCTTTCCTGAAACCATACCATTGTTGTTCTTGCCAACTCTCTATCTATAAATATGTCGACAATATCCCCCTTTGGCATTGATGGCAACCTTGAACGGTTGCGCTAGTCTATTTGGACCTCCTCTAGTTTGGTCCACTCCTTTTCTCCCCCTTTGACATCAATGTCAAAGAAAACATGCTCCCCCTGAGCTTTCGCAATATTTTGCGGAGGCATCAGATATTCAACCAACACATACTCCCCCTGACAGGATGTACTCTCTTAGGTTGATAATGCGGTCACGCCCAACTTCTGGCGTAGATACTCAAACTGAGCTTTTGCAAGCAGTTTAGTGAAGATATCAACAATCTATTCTGTGGTTGGAATGTAATGAACGTGAACAATCTGATTGGTGACCTGCTCTCTTAGAAAATGGTATTTTATGGGAATATGATTGGTCTTGGACTGGAATACAAGATTCTTTGACACACTTATGGCGCTTGTGTTATCACAATGAATTGGGATCGGTGCAATATATTTTACCTCCAAGTCTGCAAGTGTTTGAATCATCCATAATACCCGAGTACAACAAGTAGCAGCAACAATATACTCTGCCTCTGTAGTTGATAAATAAATGGAACCTTGCTTTTTACTCAACCACACTACTAGAGAATCTCCTAAGAAGAACACACCTCCACTCATACTTTTCCTTTCATCCATGCAGTTAGCCCAATCAACATCTGAATAGACTGATAATTGAAAATTTTGATTCTTAGGATACCATAGGCCATAGTTCATTGTTTCTTTCAAATATCTGAATATTCTTTTGACAGCTAGCAAATGACTATGTTTAGGTGAAAACTGATACCTTCCTACCATTCCAACAACATGCATTATATCTGGACGAGATGTTGTGATGTACAACAAGCTGCCTATCATTGACCTATATGAACTTTGATCAACATCGGGTGATTCATCATCCTTGCTTAATTTGCATCCAATAACCATAGGTGTGCCCACAGGTTTAGAATCTTCCATTTGAAACCTTTTCAACATTTTTCTTAGATATTTTTCTTGAGAAATGAACATTCCTTCAGACCTCTGAGTAATTTGCAGACCAAGAAAAAATGACAGTTCACCTATCATAGACATTTCAATCTCAGACTCCATGGCAGAAGCAAACCATTGTACCAATGAATCCTTATTACATCCGAAGATGATGTCATCTACATAAACCAATACGATGAGCAAATCATTACCCTCTGTTTTGATATATAGATTGTTGTCAATTGTTCCTCTCTTGAACCCTTTTTCTTGGAGATAAGTAGCCAGTCTATGATACCAGGCACGAGGGGCTTGTTTTAACCCATATAAATCTTTCTTCATCTTGCATACAAAGTCAAGGTTATCAGACAGCTCGAAACCCTCTGGTTGTTCCATATAGACTTCTTCATTTAAATATCCATTTAGAAAAGATGACTTGACATCCATTTGATAGACTTTAAACCTTTTATGACAAGCATAGGCAAGAAATATTCTAATAGCTTCTAATCTTGCTACGAGCGCAAATGTTTCATCAAAATCCAGTCCTTCTATTTGAGAATAGCCTTTCAGGACCCATCTTGCTTTGTTCCTGACAACTTGTCCCTGCTCATTCAACTTATTCTTAAAGATCCATTTGGAACCAATGATATTTTTACCTTCAGGTCTAGGAACCATCTCCCACGTATTGTTTTTCTCAATCTCATCAAGTTAATCATTCATGGCTTTAACCTAATGGTCATCTTTGCTAGATTCATTAAAATTCTTGGGTTCCAGCATGGATATGAAGGCTATATGTGATTGTTCGGTGTTTTTTATTATCTTTCTCCTGGTTTGTACACCTTTGTCTTTTTCACCAATTATCTGACTTGCAGGATGATTCTTTTGAGTAATTTTGGAGGAAGGATTTGATGTTGTCTGTTGATTTGAGTCTGCCTGAGTATTTGTGTTTTCATCTGACTTAGAGTATTCATTTTTTGATTCTTGGACCTGTTCATCTTCAGCTTTATCTATGTCCTCTGTAGCGGACTCATTATTGCACACCTCTCTTGTCGGGATTCCTTCATCAACTTTTATGTCAATACAGTCAACCATTTTATGCAACCTCTTATTATAGCATCTGTATCCTTTACTATTTGTAGCATACCCTAAGAAGATACCTTCATCAGCCCTGTCATCATACTTCCCAAGGTTCTCATCATTATTCTTTATGTAACACTTACTCCCAAAGACTTTGAAGTGTTTGATTGAAGTAGGTCTCCCATACCACAGTTCATAAGGTGTCTTGTCACTTTGTGGTCTGAGGTATGATTTATTAAGAACATGGACCACTGTGTGTATTGCTTCTACCCAGTAGGTTTGACCAATGTTCTTCTCATTCATCATTGATCTGGCCATTTGCTGCACTGTTCTGTTTTGCCTCTCAACTACTCCATTTTGTTGTGGAGTTCTTGGGATTGTGTATTCTCTCTTGATCCCATGTTTATCACAGAATTCCTTGAACTCTCTTGACATAAATTCACCTCCTCTGTCTGATATTACTGCCTTTAACCTCTTGCTTGTTTGATTCTCAGTTAAATCCTTAAATATTTTAAATTTCTCAAATGCTTCAAATTTTTCCTTGATAAAGACAACCCAAGAGAGTCTGGAGTAATCATTAATGATCAACATGAAGTAGTTTTCTTTCCCCGTGCCTTCCTCTCTTGATGGTCCACATAAATCCATATGAACTAGTTGGAGTGGTTTCTCTATTGAAGTAGAGCTCTTGGATTTAAACTGTGTCCTGGTTAGTTTTCCTACTTGGCAAGGTTTACACACAGAATCTTGTGACTTTGATATTCTTGGAAGATCTTTTACTGCCTCAAGATTTTTGAGCTTGATTAAATGATCAAAGTTCCGATGTCCAAGTCTCCTATGCCATAACCAGTTCTCATCATGTTTTCTTAGATAACACTCTTCTCTATCTTCTTTCAGCACATATACATTATTTTTTGTCCTTATGCCTTTAGCCACCACTTGTCCTGAGTTTACAGAATTTATCTTGCAGTCCTTGGAAGTGAACACCACTTCACATCCTTTGTCACACATTTGACTTACACTGAGTAGATTATGTTTCAGCACAAGCAAAACATCTTGAGATTTTCCTTTTCCATTACTTAAACTCACCATCCCTTTACCCTTGATTTTACCTGGAGCATCATTTCCAAAGGTTACGTTTCCTTATTTACTTTCACTTAGAGATATAAACTTACCTTTGTCTATCGTCATATGTTTGGATCATCCACTGTCTATATACCAAGGGTTCTTTTGTCTTTGAGATGACAACACTAATCCACACTTGTCACTTTCTCTCTTCTTCCAAACCTTGACATTTTTAACAGAGGGATTCAAATCTGGTTCATAGTTATTTAAGCGACAGTCAACAGCTTTGTGTCCATAATTATGAAAGATGTAACATTCTGGTTCATTGAATAAGGGATCATAATGATTGTTATGCTTAACCTATGTCCTTTTCCCATCCATCAAGTGATTTGCAGTCTGTGATGGTTTGTTACTTGGATGTCTCATTCTTTGTTGTGGAAGATATATATACCTTGAATGTCTTGATTGCTCATATCTCAATTTTAAAGAACAGTTTACAACTTTATGACCAAAGTTAGAACAGAAAAAAAAATATCCATAGAAAAAACCTTAGTACCTGGAAAATGACTGTCTTCTTTGAGAAGGTCGATTTCTTCCATGCTGATGATTTCTTTGAGAAGAGAGTGTATTATTTCTCTAATCTACAGTTTCAGTTCTGGTACCTTTTTCTTTACTCCTCCTGGGTAGCCGATTATCTTCTTTTGTTTTTGCAGGTTTGTTGTTGTCATATGTTGTAGATTTGACAAACTTGATGGGTTCATTGTTACTTAGCTGACCACTGCTTGATCCCTCTTCATAACCCAGACCTGTTTTCAGCTTTGGGTTCCTTTGCTAATTCAGAATGGTGGCCAATCCTTCTAAGGCTTTGATACTTGACAGATTTTGATGATACAAGGCTTGAAACTTCTCCAACTCTTTCCTAGTTTTCACTACTTCTTCCTCTAGAGCTTCACATCTTGCCTTATTTTCTGATAACTGTTGTTTCAGAATGTCTTCAATTTTCTTTGCCTCTTCTAATTCCACTTTTATCAGGGCAAAGTCTTCATCAAGTTCTTTACTGCCTTTCTTGAACTGTATTAGCAATTGTTTTTTCTTTCTCGTCTTAATTCTGAGTCTGTCAAGCTCTTCTAGTGCACTGATCAGTTCTCCTTCTAGGTCAACCACAACTTCTTCTTAATTAGCATCAATTCCTCTTCATTTATTGTCATAATCCTCTTTGGCCATAAGCATGAAGTCATTTAGTTTATATTCAATAGAAGAGTCACTGTCTTCATCATCTGAAGGATCATCATCATTGTTTATACAAAGACTTTTCTTCTTAAAATTATTCTCTTTAAAGAAGTTTTTGTGTTTGTGCTTCTCCTCATCATCATATGTCTGATCCTTTCTTTTCTGAGAACATTTATTTTCAAAATGACCAATATTACCACAATTGAAACATTTGAAAGGCATTTTACCTTTGTATTTGTCTGATCCCTTCTTCAGTCTTCTCACAAATTTTGCTTCAATTTCATCAGGCTCAAAATCCTCATTCTTGTCTGCTTTAAATGATTCTTCTCTGGAGGTGGGTTTATCTTTAACTATTCTCATTTCATATGCAGTCAACGTTCCTAGAAGTTGATCAAATGCTAAGGATTTTATATCATTAAGTTCTTCTATAGCAGAGACCTTCGGGTTGAACCTATCTAGTAGAGATCTCAATTTTTTCTGAACTAAGGAGGGTTCCTCAATTTTTTCACCAAGTGCTTTCATTGCATTTACCAGTTCTTCAACTCTTAGAAAGTACTTTCCAACAGTTTCATCCTCTTTCATCTTCAGCTGTTCAAACTGTACTCTGTAGGTTTGAAGCTTGGCGTCCTTTACCTTTTCATTACCTTGATAACTGCTAATGAGTTTGTCCCACATTTCTTTGGTAGTTTCTAGGTGCATGACTTTTACAAATTTTGCTTCTGCAAGCCCATTCAGGATAGCATTCATAGCCTTAGCGTTGAAGCTGAATTCTAGCTTGTCATCCTTATTAGCTAGTACAACTGGCTTTACATAACTAGTCTCTACCACATCCCAGACATCTGCACCTAAATCCATTATGTAGGTTCTCATTCTAACTTTCCAGAAGGAAAAGTTTGTTCCATTGATCAGAGGGGCCTTATTAGTTGAAGTTCCTTCATGGCTTGACATGTTTAAGCTCTAGGATCTACCCTTAGATAAAAGGGGCTAGCTCTGATACCAATTGTTGGACAACTGAGAGGGGGGGGTGAATCCGTTGTTACCGAGCTTAAACAATTATGCTTATTTTAAACTTTTTACAGAGCACTTAATGATGACCACAATAATGTAGGGAAGTAAGCAATAGAACATTCAACATCATTCACACACATGAACTACACAGAGACAAATATTTCCCAAGGAAACCCATAAAGGGTAAAAACCTCTTCTTCTTTATATGATAATTAATCTTTATATTCTGTACATTATCATACTTATGAGCACCAACTCATAATGAGGATACCACCTCTATTCTGCAAGCTGCAACTTACTGAGAGCACCAACTCTCTGTTTTCTCTAGCACCCACTAGAAGGAAGCACCAAATCTGATCCAGATTATTTTCGGCACGAAATGAGAGCGGAGATAAAGAAATGCACAGAGATAATGCAGATATTCAATAATATAACAGAAATGTATCAGAGATGCAACCATAAACACAAATATACAGTAATACATGATTTCTATTAATCAGAGAAATGTACAGAGACTGTAAAAATACAGAGTGAAAGACTCGCTAGAGTGGTGGTAGCTTATCTCTGAGAAGAGATGTGACTGCTACTCGCATTCGTAAGAAGATGGTTACAATGAGGCTCTGGAGGCCTTTTTACAATAATCAGGAATGCAAAAATTCCTAGACATCCAAAAACCTAACCCTAGGAGATGAAGCGCCAAAAGTCATGTGGGCCCCGTTTGGGTAAGTTGGTGCATCAAC
>ML799203.1:242582-255089 GCA_009831015.1 Picea engelmannii | reverse complement strand
AACTCTTGAGTTTTGTCTTGTATTCCGTTTTTTTGTGTTTGTGCTTAGTTCATACAGCTGCAGTTGTTCTAAATTCGCCCCTTCCTCCTTCATAGTGGTATCAGAGCTAGATTGGAAGCTTCCGATCACAATGAAGCTATAGAACAAGCTAACAGATAACAAAAAATCGAGTGGAGTCTATAATTAAATAGTGAATCGCTAGAAATCATGATTCAAGGGTTTCAAAGCAACTCAGAGCCGCCAAAGCAGCCATTAGCCGAAATTCGTCGATTCTAAGGTACCGTCATCATTTCCAAACCCTGGTCGTTCCAGTCGTCGGAGTGAGGTTCCAATCACACTCGATGGATTATTTGAAAAAGAGGTACGATGGCCGTATAATGTGTTCAACCCATATCCAGAGATCCGTTAAGCCAAGAGATTCGTCGTTGTTAGTTGGGTAGCTGTGGATTATGAGATAGTCGCTGCCATTTTTCCCAAACCCTATCTGTCGTTTATGAGGTAGTGGATTCAGGGGAGCATTTTAGATTCCATCTTTTGATTTTGTATCAAATCTCTCTACGTTTTTCAAAATTTACTGTGGAACTTTCCAAACTTATTGTGATCGAATTCAAGGTAATGGAAATATTCAATTAGAAGGAAGGGTTTGTTTTCTAATATTCTATGACAAAGGAAGTGGTGGAGTACTTTTAGTTATTTTAATTTTAAAAATTTTAAAGGAGGTCGTGAGACCTTTTATTATTTTTATTTTAGTAATTTTTAATTTATTTTAGTAATTTTTAAAAGAGATTTGTGAGATATTTGTTTGGGCATCATCCATAAAGAAATAAAAGGGAGTTTTTGGGGTTTCTTCTAACAAGTTATATTTCAAGTCATAAAAACTCTGGTGTTTTTGTTTAGAAATTAGAAAAAAAATGGTTTTAAATAGTAGTTTTGCATAGCGATAGATCTCAATTGTCATAGAGGATTTGATATTTTGTGGCGAATTTGAGTTATTAGTATGTATTTGTGGAGTGATTTTTACTTCCACCTCCGAGTTTTTATTGTAAAAATTATGATTTTGGGGAAATTAAGATGAGAACTAGATTATGTATAGAAGATTTATGGGATATTGTATTGAATGGGTTTGAATAACCCTCAAATTAGGTATCCTTTGATACCATGATTCAATATCAGAAGGATCAGCTCATAGAAAATAAGAAGGATGATGCAACAACATTGTTCCTCATTCAACAAGGCTTGGATGAGAGCATTCTTCCCAAAATTGCAACAACAACTAGGTCCAAAAAGGCTTGGGATATTTTGGAGATGACATACAGTGAAAGGGGGAACAACATTGATCATCATCAAGATGAGCCACGGAGTATTGTAGTTGTTTATGAAGAGACTATTGAAGAAGAATAAAATAAACATACAGAGACTGCAATTGTCTTGAACATTGTAGAGAAATTTGTTGAAGAAATTGCGGAAGAAAAATGTGATTATGTATGAGATGCAAAACATGAGCATGTGAAAGAAAGTGGATCCCACTGTGTAGATGCACATGTGGATGATGAAATTGAAGTTGAAGATGAAAATCAAACTACCTTTGTAGGAGTAGAAAAATGTGAAGAGAATCTAGCAATGGAAGTTGTTGAAGATATGAATGATACTGCATTGATTGTTGAATTTAATGTTGAAGTAGAATTTCTTAAGGAGTGGCTTGCAAATCCCAAGTATGATGGAGATGAAAGTGGTTATCGAAAAGTTGTCATAATTGCAACAAAAGAAGAATCAGATAAAAAAGAAACCATCAAAGTTGTTAAATTTATTTTAGCAGTGGAAGAGGAGATGAAAGAAAATAAAGATGTTTTTGATTTTGCAGAGGTTGACATAAATGTTAAATCAACAGTAGTTGAAGTAAAAGAAAATGTATAAGAAGAAAAAATGAAGAAGACTAAGATGATGAAAAAATATTAAAGAAGGCAACCAGAGTGACACTAAAGTTGAAGAAGAATAAAATTCATGCAGAATATAAAGTTCGGAGGAAAAAGATTGTAGAGCATAGATAGTGCAAGCTACATCAACAAGAAGTAAAGAAGGTAAAACAATTTTTTTTAGGTTATCTCAAGTGTTGTAAGCCTAGCTGAGACTTAGATCAATAGACAATCATGTTATGAATTTTGTAAGCCTATAGAGGGAGTGTCGACTGTCAAGTTGTCATGGTTAGTGTTAGAATTGTGAGCGGTTGTAATTAAGGGAGAGCGTTGGAATATGATAATTACCCTCGTTACTTATTTTGGAAGAAATAACTAATTTTGGATAGTTCTAAGTTTAGAGAGTTTGAGAATATTTTTAGTTAGATCCAGTTAGTTGAAGAAATATTTAGAAGAGCTTAGTCCTATTATTAGTAAGTTTTGTGTGTTTAACTATCTCTCAAAAAGTATTGAAAGAATTGATTTTTAGAGCCGCAACTTTTGAGTTATGTCTTGTATTCCATTTTTGTGTGTTTGTGCTGAGTTCATACAGCTGCAGCTGTTCTGAATTCCCCTCTCCTACTTCATATTTTGATTCCTAGTAATGAGAACTCAAGTACGGTTATTGAAGAGATTCCATGCGTCTCTCTGCTACCTTCAACGTTGTTTAACTTGTATATGGGTGTTCATTTTACTTGGATGAAGCACATGTTGTGCACACCATAGTAGATAACAACCAATGTTCGAATCTTGCACTGGCGCATGCCCAGACCACCGAGTGGCAGCATGGACAACTCATATGGGAATTCGTGTTAGACTAATTCATGGTTGAGTCATGCTATACCAATTTTCTAGAGTTTAACGACTTTCTCTGTTGGGTGCACACTCATCTCTTAGATGTTTCCAGCATTGCTATTATTATGTCGAACATTGTACTAGACTAGACTTTCTTTAATCACAAATGCTGATCATAACCCTCAAAGTCATCGACTAGATCGCATACCTAGAAAAGCATGTCAACTCTTGTTTAAGCTCGGTCCAATTGGGGATTCGGTTCTTACCTTTACTTGTGAATCTTAAGATTCCAACGCTCCCTCTATGTGGTTCCATGGACTCTTGTAGCTTACCACCATCCCACAAAAGGTGTTTACGGCCTCTTCCATGTGGTGGGCGCTCTCTATGTGCAACACATATCATGATTATTGTGATTGGTTTTGCATTCTCTTCTACTTCTAGAACAAAATTAAATCATGTTGTGTTTCAACTCAAGGTTAATTAGTTCTTGTAATTTTGTAAATACTTTCTATGTGACTAGGTAGACTTGGGATCTCTTCCCACAATTTCCATTTTGGCAATGAAATTTGTATTCCTTTCACCCTTTGACATTTAAAGGAGGAGGTTTAACATGAAGCATGGCAGTGATTTTTTTCCATTGTGTTTCAGTAGATCCTCCATTTTCCTATCCAATTATGGCATTGCGAAGTGTATTATGTACTCTTTCCAATGAGTAATCGCACTCTCTCTTTTGTTGCCTCCTTGCAACTTTATTTTCACGGGACATAAACCTCTATGTTTATCAAATTTTTTGAAGTCATGATCGAATGTTCTTTTAATATTTTTGTTACATGTGCTTCAATTTCAATTATGTCAAAGGCATTGTGTGCTTCAATTTCAATTCTGTCAAAGGCAAAGGCATTGTGTAGGCGGGATTCAACTATCATTTCCATTGAGTGGGCTATATTGTAATCTTGGGAGTCAAAGTCTTTTGACTTTCAATTAGATGTTTTAATAAAAATTTTACAATGGTATATATATTTTTGTATTAAATTAAAATTTTGAAATATTAAAAATTATTTTTCAATTTTTTTTGATTGGTGATTATAATTGATTAGACAATTTTTATGGGACTTGAAAAACTTTAAAATTGATTTTAAAATATAAATTTTCAAAAATATTATATATCTCTATATGGCATTCACATAACTGTACTCTTTAACAGTTCATAAATTACAGTAATGTACTATGTACCAGTTCATAAATTAACTCCATTTCTATATTTTTCATCTCTGAACTACTTACTCTACCCATCCAACGCTTGAGGTTAGGTCTTTTTCGATTCAGGAAGCTTCCCATCTCTTTCTTGTGCCCGCACTCCGCACGATTCTGCTAGAGATAGAGAGTTTCAGTAGTGTCGCGTAATTACATATCCTATATATAGACATAACTAATTTATGTAACTAATCTATATTGTTATGTAACTAGTTTAAATATACATAATAACATTTCACCTTTCCTCTGTTTTGTTGTACAACCATCGCAGTTAAAACTATTTCTCTAATTTTTTACTTTAGTTCACTCACATATTTGATTTTACATTAATTATCAAAAAGTCATCGAATCCATTGTGTTACCTCGACATATTTGATTTTTACAATGGACTTTTTTAACACATTTTTTAATAAATCTACATAATATTGTCGTATCTCTTCTGTTTGACATTTGTTATCTTAAACTAAAGTTTCTTACTTTTATATAATCCACAATGTACTTTTACAATAATTATATATATAATCATTTAATATTTTACAATAATTATATATAATCATTTATTATATTATACTTATTTTCTTCCGGTGAATCATTTTTTTTTTCCTCGGAAAAATTCATAATTTCATTATATAATAACAAAATTACATACATAGATATATAAAAGCTATTTTGACATAGCTTTGTACATATTCTCCAGTAAAACGATTCTAACCACCACGAGATGCAAAAAGGCATCAAAGATACATAACAGATTGTTTAAAAAAAAACAGTCCCAAAAAAAATATCCATCTGAAGTAACCACCATTTAAGTCCTCAATATAATGGGTATCTCACCAATACAACAAATACTATATCAAATATACAAGATTTGTCCCAGCATGAACCAGAATATTGTCCCCACAAAAAGAACATAGATGCCAAAATGATCATGAATCTTGTTTATCATGAAAGGGCCTATGGTAGAATCCATGAATTCATGTTGGTGTATGTTCTTCAATATACCATTGACCAAAAGCTAGTTGTGAGGCTTCTTTGGACAACCCATCTGCCAATTGGTTCCTCTCCCTGTACATATGAGAAAAAGAGATAGAGTCAAATAAACTTTTAATGCGAAGTACATTCTCTAACATCGGAAGAAAACGAGAGACATGACATCCTTGAACCCCAATATCCCAATTGATGATTACTAAAGAATCAACAAAAACTTGTAGTGATCTGCATCCTTGTTCCACAACGAATACTAAAAGAAGTTTTAAACCCATTAATTCAGAATAGTTGTTTGAGCTTGTCCCAAACCATCTTTGAGAGTAAAGAAATGAGAGTTAGAGAAATAAAGACAGTCGTCCCCACCACACATAGTCTGATCAGAAGAGGAAGCACCATCGAAGTATCCCCACGGGAGACAAATTTCAGGAACCACCTCCCTAGAGACTCGAGGTTGTGCCAAAGCACCACCACCCAAGCTCGGGAAAGAAATCAAGATCCTAATGCAATTAACGACCACCCTTTCAGCCAGAATGATCTCATCCTGGAAAATTTTCCTATTCCAAGTGATCCAAATCCCCCAAGCCAGGATAAATGGAAAAGCCTGATATTCCACTTGACCTTGACCAGAAATCCACGCCTATAAAGGTAATTCAAAATAATTTCCCTGCCATCTCCAGAGGATGGGCAACAATATCCTGGCAAAATCCCATACATCCCGAACATATGAGAAATGTAAAAAAAGGTGCTCCATCGATTCTAAATGAGTTTTACAAATAGCACATCGACCCAGCCCAGAGAAAATATGCCTTTGTAAATTATCCCAGGTTAGAAAATTGTTTGCCAGAATCGACCAAACCAACAACTTTCCCTTCGTCGGAAAAGACTGTTTCTAGATCTTCCTCCACCACCAGAGGGGGTCTCAATGTTGAAGGTCCACACATAATTTGATATAACCTGCATGAGGAGTATATTCCCCATCCCCAACACCATCCCAAAGCAATTCAACATCTCTATCAACCAACCGAATGGAGGCATCCCGGAGTGCTTGAGTATATCTATCCCAATGAAAAAGGTCCTCCTCCAGGAGACCAAGCCTGTGCCCTGACATCCAAACTTGATTCCACAATTTTTTTTGTATGGGGTCCCCAACCTGAGCAAGATAATAGAAACCATCTTGATCTAGTCTATTCTGAATCTCTACTGACAATAAGTGTCCCATCTGGCTACCAGGCCATGGATCCATACCAAGACGAATCAATCACCCAGAACGCACCCACCAAACCAAAAAATTCCCAATGAGATCAAAGGCCTTAATCAAAGCCTTCCAAATAATAGAAATATCCGATGAAGATTTGTTTGTAGTTCGAATCCAGTCAAGAATAGATAGGGGGCAATATATTTTTGTTGAACTACACGGGTCCAGAGACTAGTAGTTTTAATCAGTCCCCAAGAGCTCTTCGCAACAAGTGCTTTTGAAAAAGAAAAAATATTCTTTAATCCCCAACCACCCAAGGCCTTTGGTGCAACAATTCGTTCCCATCAAACCCATGGAAAAACCTTTTTGTCCTTGTTTCCCTGCCATAGATAAGAAAATCACAACCTCCTAACCTTCTCCAAAATAACTTTTGGTATCCAAGCTAACAACATCCAGTAAACTAGAATAGCCTCCAATACTGCCTTCACGAGAACTAAATTACCAACCCTATATAACCAACGATGACTCCAACTCTTTAACCTTTTTTCAAGTTTAGCAATGAGCCACAACCAATCGGTCTTCCAATAGTCATTGGGTTTCAATTGAAACCCAAGATACTTCAAACCTTCATCCAAATCAAAGACCCGAAAAGGGAGCCTAGAAGAGATGGATAGTGACTCCCCCCCATCCAGAAAAGAGAGTGTAATGTTGGACTTTTGTTCATTTATTACCATGCCTGTAGCCTTTTTAAAGAGAGTAAGACCCTCACACAATTTATCAATATCCCGCCTATAACCGTCACAAAAAATTAAGATGTCATCCAAAAAGAGTAAATGGGAGATATACAACCCTGGTGAGATTTTGATGCCTCTAAAATTTCCAGTAGACTTTGCCTCAATCAAGAAATGACTAAGACACTCAGCAACCAAAAGAAAAAGTAGTGGAGATAGAGGGAATCCCTGTCTAACGCCCCTTTCTACCTTGAAGAACTAGGAAGTTGAACCATTTATCAAAATGTAAAAAGAAACAGAGGATTGGCATCCCATAATCCATTTTTTGAAAGCCACCCAAAGCCAAGATGTATCAACAACATCCGGATATATAGCCAATTTACCCTATCATAGGCCTTCAATAGGTCAATTTTAATAACCACACCTTTAAGTTTTCTGTTTTTTAAATTATGTAAACCTTCCTAAGAAACCCCAATAGATTCATGAATCTACCTTCCTACTAGAAAACCAAACTGTTCGCTTGAAATATGCCTAGAAAGAATGTCTTTTAGTCTTTGGCTCATAACTTTAGAAATGATCTTATAAAGACAGTTACATAAAGAAATAGGACGAAAATCATCAAAATAAGTAGGATTGTCCGACTTGGGAATTAAAGCGATGAATGTGGCATTTAGTGGTTCGTGAATATGCCCATTTTTCCTGGATTCTTCCACCACTTGTAAAATATCATTACCCAACAAGTTGAAGAAACCCAAGTAGAATTTGATCGACCAACCATGAGGACCTAGACTCTTTCCTTTCTAGAAAGAACACATGACTACCAACAATTCTTGTTTAGTCACCTCCGCCATCAAAGACACACGTTCGTCCTCCTCCACAAAACGAGGGAAGATCCTGGCTACATTTACAATTTCAGCAATCAAGGATTCCGCATGTGCCTTGAAAAGTTCTTTAAAATGAGAAGTCCCCAAAGATGAAATACCTTCAAAAGTGTTGACCAATTGACCATCCCCCTGAGTAAGACCCCAAATAGTATTTGACATTTTCCTGCCCTTGGCAAAGGAATGAAATAATTTTGTGTTCTCATCCCCGCAGGAGAGCCAGATAGCACAACTTTTGAGTCTCCACAAAGCTTCCTTATCATCCAAAATAGCCCTCCACCGAAGTTCCAATTGAACCAGATCATGCTTGTCCTCCCTGGAACATAAACCCATACCAGGGTCATCTTGCCAATCCAACAGGGTCTTTTCATTATGTAATAATTCCTGCTCTTCTTTTAATTTTTCTCATGTGCCCAGAAAATGGTTGCTTGTTTTACTTTTTTCAAGTTTTCCAGAAAACGAATAGAAACATGAGTAGTTGAGTCTTGTCCTAAGGGGGTCCACAAATTACATACCAAGGCTTGATACTCTGGATCCTTTAACCAACCCTCAAAGAACTTAAAGGGGTTGGGAGCCCGAGGAACCCTACTACATAATTCCAGTACACTCGGATTGTGGTCCGATTAATCACTACAGGAAACCTATTGTTGAGCAAGAGCCAAAGAATCCATCAGTTCCTCCTTCAGAAGGAAACAATCGAGTTGTTTAGAGACCCATTCATCTCCAACCCTCCTATTCCTCCAAGTCGGCTGTAATTTTACTGGCTCTATATCTAGCAGCCCATGGAGATCAAGAAAATGAGTAAATAAATTGGTCATAGGGTCTGAGTTTGTTCAAGGTCCCCAAACCTCCTCCGCACCTAAGGAAAAATTTAAATCACCACCCAAAATAACCTCTTGATCAAAAAACCAAGAACACTTTCCCAGAGAGTCCCTATAACATTGTCGATCAACATAGAGTCCATAAATGTTAGCTAGAGTCAAGGAGTGACCCAACTCAATAGAAAACATATTGAGACCAATCCCCGATTCAAAACCCCAAATCCATTCACAGTTACAATGCTTGAGCGACCAACCAGTGGCCAGACCCCCAGATCGACCCTTTACATCCATCGCTGCAAAGGACTAACCTGGAAAAAGAGATTCTAACGACGCAACCACCAATTCACTAACCCCCATAGTCTCTTGAAGAAATATAACATCCGGAGCGATAACAACAACTAATTTTTTTAAGGATGATTTGTTTGTAGGGTTCACCAACCCCCTACAGTTAAAGGAGAGGACTTTCATAGAGAAACCACCTCTTGGGATTGCTTTTCTCTAAGTGCCCATTCAATGGAAGATTGTCTTCCAGAGGCCAAATCAATCCTGGCCTGATATTGAGCCAAAAGTAAATGTGATCTCCTGCCCCAACCCTGAGTCGAAGAAGGAGCCCGAGGAAAACACGGGCCGATCGGATCCTCCACACCGCATCCACCCAAATCCTCAGTTAAAAAATCCCTGTTACAGAGAGAATAGTGAATCCTAGACCCATCAGAAGACTAGGTACCAGAAGACAATTGGTTTCCTGAATGGGAAGGAGTCCCATTCAGAGTCAAAGTAGAAGTAGGAAGGGAAGGAGCAAACTCCGAAGGAAGGGAAAGACCAGTAGAAGAAGGAACCAAGATGCCCACATCCCCAAGTGATACCGAAGGGAGGGAAGCCCCAGAAACACAATTAACCCCTGAAACCTGATTACCAAACAAAGGGGCTAAATTGGTACTGATAGAAGGTGGAAGGAGAACCCCAACAGTTGAGAAAGAACAAAAATCCTCCTCAGGGAAAGGTTGAGGGAAAGGAGGGGAGGAACCCACAATAGGAAGAGCATCGAGCCCCAAAAATCCCAACGGAAGCAAAAAATCAAAAGATATGAAGTAGAAATAGGAGAAAACGAAGACTACAACTTACCTGACACTAGGAGAGACCTTGGACAAGCCAACTTTGAGGACTTTTGTACCTTTTCTCGATCTGGGGCCTTGTCGCCCGAAGTAATACCAACACTTGCACTGGAGTGCTGCCCCTTGTCCCTACCAGTGACATGAACCTTTGAAACATCCACGAAGGCATCCCTAGTTGCCCCAGACCCCAAGTCCACATGCCTTGATGCAACAGAAAAACCATCTCCCAAAGAGCCCCGCAACTTCCCCTTGAAGGGAAATTTGCAATCTGCTACACCATGACCATAGACATGGAATCTATGGCACCTAAAAGGGATGCCTTCATAATCCAACAGCTCATGAAAGGAACCAGAAGCCATATCGATAGTCATCTCCTTGAGTAAACCTAGACGAATATCCAACTTCCCCAAAATCCTGGCCACAAACATTAGCCTTGTGTCCTCAAAGGAAAATTCCGCTTCAATGAACTCACCCAGTTTGTTACCAATGGCCGAGAAACAAACAGGGTTCCAATACTGCATAGGAAGGCCCAGTAACCGAACCCAAACAAGAACCCCATCCACCCTCTCCCACTTAGCATCAAAATTGGGAGTCCAACACTTAAGAACAATAGGCATTCCAGCCATACTCCATGTTTTAGACAAATCCCATAAAACATTTGTAGAAGCAGAGAAGACTGAGGCAAACCAACCCTTGGCTAACAATCGAATACTTGGAGGAAGCGAAATATTAGAACCCCAAGTATTATCCACCCAAGACCGCAAGAAAGCAACACCCAAGCGCTTCCCACGTGCCCTGCCCATCACATCCAGCTCAGAAAACTCTACCACACGGTCCATGTCAATATCCTCTACAAAAACCAAACTATCTGAATCAGTCCTATCTCACGCACATTGACTACCTCTGTGCACAAAACTCTTGGAAACCCCTACAACTTTAAGATCCTCCCAACCCACAGAACGAGCGTTACCTTTAGAGCCAATATTTTGGGGAGGAGAAACAGATCGTCTAGAACCCCTTCCGAAGCAACTACCCCACCAAATAACTCACCCATGGTCACGACAGTCTCTGGAAAAGTTACAGAGTCGTTAAAAACCTTCGACGGAGAGAAAGGGGCACATGAATCAGCCACCAGAAAGTCCTTTTGTTGGGTACCCCAAATGTTCCCATCAAAGAGAGCCCTGGGCTCAGAACCAAGGCACACATATTCACCCTCTGACAATGCCGGAAGGGGGGCCAACCTAGAATCAAAACCCATCAAGGATACCACCAGTGACTCACAAACTAGAGCAGATGAAAAATCCAAACCATCCAAATATGATAAATTGATCGAATGTGGAATCTCCAGATCCAGGCCAGATCTCAGGTCAAAAACTGGACCCGTTGGGTTCACCACCAAAAACCCCAATGATACTATGATAGAGGGTTTTGGGTCCCCTACCACTTGATCTCCCCCCAAACCACCTATATTCAACAGAGACTCCACATCCCATTCTGAATCCATCCCAACGGGGAAAAAAGAAGAATCTGCAGACAGAGAAAGGTAAGGGGCGTCCCCACAAAACCCCGTTTGCCAATACACCACCACCCTGACCCTAGAAAAAACCAGCCCCAAATAAGAAACCCCTACCACACCACAATCCACCACACCGCAGGAAAATAAGGAAAACCCATCCAACATCTCCAACACCTGCCACCACCTCCGCCATCGCCATCCCCCTTAGCTTAGTGGCTCCTTCATATCAGGGACTTAAGTTACTACTTCTCCTATGCATTTTCCTTCTTATACTTATGTGCCTTCCGTGAATCATTTTACCCTGTAATACACAATAATATATATGTTAAAATGTAATACACAATAATACATGTTTTAAAATATAATTTTTGAGAGTGGACATTTATATCCATGGTCTCGACTCATTGACCATAGTCGTATGCATATATAATATTTGGATTTTTTTCTATCTCACACCTAATTGAAGAGTATTTTGAATTGCATTTTAAGGGTCCTTCATATAGATGTAGTACCAAGTTCGAAGTAGAATATTTGCTCATGATTGATGTACAATAGTATTGATTATGTAATGTTTTAAAATAAAAATTATAACTATTTTAATAGTTACTAATATTTTAATTCTTTTAATTTTAAAAATATGGAGTAATTATTGTTTTTTTTTAAGTTATGTATAAATAATATATTATTACAAGTTCAAATATTTCATAATTATTTTAACTATTAAATTAAAAGATTTATTAGAGACAGGTATAAGCAGTGTTGTTGTTAATTTCACTTTTTTTTAATGTCTTTGTTTCCTTATATTTGTATTTGTATTAGGTACTTGATCAAGCCTTCGTCATTGAAAACCAATTTTGTGGAATCATATCCAATTTTTTCTACGACATTTTTTGGGCAGAACTCTTTCTGCAATAATGGACTTGTTATCTAAGTAATAGAGTTATATCATTTACGTAGAATTTTGTTGAGTTCTTCTTTTATGGAATGTTGGTGGGGAATTTCATTTATTACTTTTTCCATCATCGTTGGTATCATGGAGCCTATGTTATACATTTTCCAAATCCTTTCATCATTGCAAAAGGTTCTTTGGTTGGTTCTCATCCTAGGGGACTTTCCACAGTCCAATACTTCATTTCATTTTCATGTGCTTTTGTTTTATATAGAAAAATAAATATGTGTTGATTACTCACTTGTACATGCCTACCTTATTTGGCACATTGTTTGTTGGAACCCATGTTAAGGATTGTTGTCCTTAATGGC
>ML799203.1:212699-235907 GCA_009831015.1 Picea engelmannii | reverse complement strand
TTTCTTTTAGTAGATGTTATAGTGAGCTGAAATCTTTTTGTGTGCACAAATTTACTTATTTTTGTATTAGAATGGAATGTGTCAATGAATCCAACTTCTTCTTGTGAAATCTGTTTATGTTTCCTTCTATGGTATATTCAACTATTGGTGCCTCATATACTACTACACCTAGTACTATCGGTGCCTCTACTCCTTGTACTTCTGCTACCCATGCTTCAATTGTTATTGCGACTCCCTCATTGGTCATAATTGTTAAGAGCACAATGGAATTCTCTATTTATTCACACATGGATGATGTTATAGCAATATTTGTCTCACCCTATGCAAAATTGCTCAGAGGACATTTTTTCATTTCCCTATGTAGACTTGAAGTTCCTTTTTATAGTTCCCAGACCTAAAAATTGTATTTTTCCACATATGCGTGCCCTAAAAGCTATACAACATGTGTATACGCAGGTTGCACCATTACAGACAATGTACATTGGGTTTTGTGCCCAAAATTAAAAAATGGTTCCGGGTTTCCATGTCACGTCATGAGATCCATGATCCTTGACCTTCCATATACTGGAAACGTTCTGAATCGGCCTTCAGTTCCATTTGAAGGCTATAAATGGGCCATATCCAAGATGTGGAAAAAAGGAGAAGAATTCAACTTTGAGAGCAAAGTTACTCTGGAGAAATTATTCACTTCATATTGAGTTTGCATCCCTTTTCCCTTTTAAGTCTGAACACATTGTTCAACCCCCAAGATCTTCCCTATTTGATGGAGAATCTCATTGTCTCTTTTATATGAGCTTGCCTTTGGTGGAGGCCCAACTGGAAGGGACTTAGTTTCTCGGTTTCGAATGTGTCGACAAAGAAGTTTTTCATTCATACACTTCTGTTGATCACATTTTAATAGAAATACTCTTTTCTCATCCAATTAATGTCTTGAAAATATTTGAATTATTATTCCATGGACATATTTGTTATGAATATTGATGGATTATGCTATTGAATGTGCTAACTTAATATATTATCACCATATTCTTGTGTATCTTGGTTGTTGAGGACAAGTTGCAGCTGTATTGCTTTGAGTCAAGTGCTCAACAGTGGACTTCATCGAACGTCTGGACAAGGTAGGATCTTTATCTTGTCTTGTTATGATATTTGTTTATATAGAACACTTGATATTAGAGTTGATTTATGTAGTCATTTCTGTCTGTTGTGGTTTACCCCATGCCATAGAGTGATTTTCCTCGTAACAGAATTGACGACCATACTGGGAAGGGAATCTTCTTTTCGAGGTTTGGAGTGTTTTTCTCCTTTGATTGCTCTCATTTATATTAAGTTTCTTGCCATCTTATTTCTTGACAGCCTCTGTTCATTTTGAATATGAGTTTCTTGGACTTATCCTTAACCTGGCAGTGTTTCAATACATATACGCGGTGTTTTTCCTGACATGTCCGTACATACGTGAATTGTCGTTCTGTAGGAAGAGTATACACGTGGTTGTCGATTGAACAGTCGCATACATCATCCTTGTTTACTTGATTGCTAAGTTTGATGTTTGTTGGGTAAGTTTTGATTGTTTTTGAGTCTTCTTCGGTCTCTGTTATGACTGTTAAGTGCCTACAGAGTGATACAAACCTTTCTTTGGTTGAATTTTCGAGGGGTGTTTCTTTCTCATCATCCTTTTCATTGATTGTCCTTGCATCTTGGGCTAGGTGTTTTCTTCTTGATATTCTACTTGGTTTGTCTCTGTTTACATACAGTAGGGTCTTTATATAAAGTTGTTGTTCGGTCCTTGCATTTTCATTCTTTTATATTGAAAATACAAAAAATATACATTTTGCATTTTTGGTATTTGATATTTTGGGTTCTTATCATTGATCTTTGTACATGTATGGAAAGATTGCATCTAATTTGGAATTGCATAATTAAATTGGAAATTGTATTTTGAAACGCTTATCACTTATTGGGAATTAAAGTTAGGGCTTTGCATTTTATTCATATTCATTTATTTTACTTGTAGAGTCATAACATCATCAGTTTCACGACCACACTTTTTTGAGTAAACAAGGCCACTAAAAGTAAAGCTGATAAATTTAAAATTGATTAGAAACGATTTTATTTTTTAGGGTGCACAAACTAGCTTAGGATTTAGAGCCTTGGAATATGATTTTGTGAGTAAACTTCTCCAAGGCTATTAAATTCGACATATGTGTCTGACTAAGGGAGTGGTGAAATCCATTGTATAATTGGTGACGTCATGAGGCTCCGCTTACACTAGAGTTAAGCACGAGGTCTCGTGAAGTTGGTTGAGGGGATATCCCCCCAATACCTTCTTAGCGTTAGCGATATTTCTGGGGATATATTCGTATATGGGGGTCTTAATATCACCTTTACCTCTAAGAGAGGTGGTGCTTTCAAGATTTCAGGCTTTGCTACCATGCCCATACGGTAGACCTGACTTATGACTATTCACCTGCGCATCGGTTATATCGTGGTGGATTAGTTGCTTGATATAGGTACCACATAGGTTACTTGCAGGGGTTATTCTGCAGGTACCCTGGGTCAGCTAAGGGTCGGACAACACACAACCTTTATGGAGGATTACCTCTCTGGGGGGATCTAACCGGCTAGTTGTTAAGCCCACGAGGGCCCTTGTAACTGATTCTGATACCTCCAATATTTTGAAGGTAGTCTCAGGCCCCTCTTGGGTGAGGCATACCTACTTTAGGGAGGGAGGCCCCTTTCAACCACTTTATCATGTTTGTGTGCATATTGGCCTTTTTTGTTTATTTTGGTGTGCTCTTTGATTATTAGTTGGCCTTAGGATTTTGTATTGTGTCGTGAGTTTTCATTTCTATGGTTAGTGAAGTCCCTGTGACTCCCTTCGTTAGCACTACCCAACCCATGGTGTTTTCTCATTCCATGGGGACGAATCCTTTTGTATTTCCGAGTGGTACGCCGAATCATGATACTCAGTCAATACCTTGGGCCTCAATTTTTTTTTCTCATGGTATGCCAGACATGTCTTCGCACTTGCCACCCTCTGTCTCGTTGCCTTATGTGAATCCTAGTTTTGGGTCTGGGGGCATGATGCCTCCTTATTATTCCTTTTCATTTGGTGGGAGTCATATCCCTCAAAAAACTCTTACGGTAGGAGCTTGGAATCTTCCTTCCTATAGATCCAATCCTAGCTTCAATTTTCTAGGGGCAAGTGCTCAAATGGGCAGTCATTCTACTTATAACATCCTTTCTATCTATCCTTCTTCCGCTATGTCGGTTCCTATGAATGCTTTTCCCATGGAGGATATCCATCTGTCCTCTAGTGTTTCATCTGGGGGTAGCCAGTTTTATAGTATGGGAAACCCCCTTCATGAAGTTCCTTTGTCTGGGGGAAACATATATCCTCACCTGAGTAACCCTTGTCATGTCACTTTCTCTTCAAAAGTAGCTTCCTCGGTGATTATGCCCTTACAACCCTTTATGAATCAGTTTGGAGGAGGATACTTTCCTATCGGACAGGGCCATGGTGTATACCAGAACCCTTCCAGGCCTGCAATTTCTCAAAACCATTCTTTCCCGAAACCTTGGTCTCAAATTTCATAACCAACTACCACCACCAGTCCAGTCACTGCAAGTCATACTGGCATTATATCACCAACCTCTACTAGTCATGTTGGAGATTGGTTAACAAACTCTGCAAGTCATGTTGAAGACATGCAACAGGCCAATGCAAGTCAATTTGGGGGCATAAATCTAGTCACTGCTAGTCACACTTCACAAACATCACCAACCTCTGCTACTCATGTTGGGGATTCATCACCAACCTCTTCTACTCATGTTGGGGATTCATCATCAAACTCTGCTAGTCATGTTGAAGGTTTGTCACCAACCTCTGTTAGTCATGTTGGGCATTCATCACCAACCTCTGCAAGTCATATTGGAGATTTTCTACTAGCCTCTGCAAGTCATGTTGGGAGCATGTCACCAGCCACTGCAAGTCATGTAAGGGGAATTCATACGATTGAGAAGCCTAGACATGTAAGACGTAATCCCAATTTTCCTTTGTAGGCTTTTCAAAGGAGATCGCCTTACTCGTTTGTGCCCCGCTACTGCTGTGGTACAAGAAGCATGATCCTTACCTGAGGACCCTTTGGGTTCTAAGTCATCTTTGGTTTCCCAACCTTATTTGGTTGATACAAAGGTCATTTTGATGCAATCTTCGGCCAACAACACTCCCATTTTGGGGGGTGATGCGTCTTTTCAGCTTGTTGTCTCACATCCTATTCAACCAACAGTTGAAGAATTGGTCGTGTCGATGCAATCTTCGACCAATCCCACTCTTCTCTTGGAGAGTGACAAGCCTAAGGAAGTGACATTGTCGATGGAATATTTGGTCTATCCCACTCTTCTTTTGGAGGGTGATGCATCCTTGGACCATGTCCTTAGCATTTCTAGTCCTGTACCTTCTGAACAAGGGAGCATTCTACTCTCTCTGAGCATGCTCCCTCCAAGTTCTAGGGTGGTTTCCTTTGATTGGAATGATCTTGTAGAGCCTTGACTTCCTTCTTCTACACCCTTCCAGATAAGGGGCATTCTTCGATATATTGTAGATAAGGTATCCTATGCAAGTATTTTTTCCTCCTCAACTCAGAAAGATTTGGGTTTTCCCAAGCTTGTGTCAGCTATCTATGAGTTGTTGACTTTCGATAGAATTCCTACACAGGAGCCTTGGCCTCCTCCATTATATGTTGCTTATAACAACATCCTCCAAGTCTGGGTTAAGCTCTTTTCTGACTCTATTAAAAAGATAAAAGATTGTCGAGTGAACTTGTCTCTTTCACACTTGTAAATTGGATTTGAAAGGATGTCTATTTGGTGTAAGTTTAACCCTTTTTCGAACCAGGTAGACTAATTTCGAAAAAGGAACACTCTAGTCACTACTAGCTAGAAGAGTTCTCCTGGGTATTTTTTTATACTTTTTCGAGCCTAGGGGAATAAATTTATGAAAAATGACATTCTTTGGTGTTAAGTTGTAATTGCATATCATTTTATTTCTTGCAGTATTGAGCCTATTGTTGGTTCTCTCTTTTGCATTATAATCCTATCAGCTCAACAGTTTGTATCATCAGCCAAGCAGAGCCTGGTTTATATCCTTTGCATCTTGACACCCTATACCCCAAGAGGAAACATTCCCCTGAGTGTCCATATCCTGCATGCACCTCCTTTCATTGAGCATAGGTATGTTCCACTGTTGGAACTAGTTGTTTACCAGTGACACTCTCTTCCTCCTATGTATCATAGCATTCATTTGACTATGAAAAAAAAAAAAAGATGGGCGGGAAAATAATATTATCTTATGTTGGCAGCAGTCGTGTCTCCTTTGAACATAGCACAAAATTTTGAGTCCACTTGTCATCAATATTTTGGGTTTAGCATGACCTTAGGAAGCTGAGCTCATTATTAAGAGTTTACTCCCCCGACTAGTTACTCTTCCAGTCCCTATGGAGATTTTGATTGGTGCCTCCTGCATCACAAAGTTTCATCATTGAGTCTATGCTACCAGAGTCATCCATATGTCTCATGATCTTGTTCAAAGGATGTCTATCAACCTGTGTTGGCCATTTTGCAGAACTTTTGACTTTGCATATAATCCATACCCTTAGTGTGTCTCAAAGTTAAAATAATTTGTAGTCTTATCGTGCACCCCGATCCTACTTTCACTATGGGTAGGTAACCTTGAACCTAGCAGTTGACATTTCATCATTGGTCGTTGACTGGGGGGTTTACCTTGCGTTAGACGACAATAAATCTATTCACACATTGGGATTCATGTAGTGTCTTGGATGCCATTAGCCTTATTGGTGGTTTCCTCACCTTTGTCAACATTTTTCCTCATTGGCTACTATTCAAAGGGTCTTTTCCATGCACTTCTTGCATTTGGTGCATGCAAAAGATGCACAGGGTTGTTGGTTCATGAAAATGTTCTTCGTCTGAATTCCTCCAAATAATCAAGCTACTGCTTTGTACCTTGTGATGAATGATGAGAGATGCCTTAATGCTCTCCTTTTAGTGGATCTCCTTCCATCTACTTCAACCCATATATTTTGGAAATGAGAACTAGAATCCTATGAGTACCTAGAGTCTTGCAGTCATCAGTGGCAGGTTCTCTCACCATTGACAATGGGGAATACATCAATGTCTCTTGATCGATGGATTATTCAAGTGTTCGAACTCAACACCTTTATTCTCTGTTGTAAGAATGTACTCAGTGCCTTGATACCTACTTTCATTATCAGTAGGCTATCTCGTATTTGTTAACAGTATACCTTAATGAATGGTAATCAAATGAAGTCCCATTGTGTTCTACCTCAACTCCTTTATTCACATAATGTAGAATTTCACCTTTGGCGGGTCATGTAGAATAATTGAAGACATCAGTTCATAGTCACAACTTTCTTGAGTTGTTGCTATCTTTCATCGAACCAGTACCTATATGACTTTAGTGATCATGGGAGATCAAATTGTACTCCATTCTATACAAATATCTTCAGATTGATTTTGAGATTAGTTTTCACTGGGCCTTTTTCGTGACTATGACAGCCTATGGCATGTATCTACTCTTGTATTGCCTATTCATGGCCATGGATAGTTGTTTGGTATATTTCTGCATGGATCTACAATGTAATTCAAATTGGCATCCATGTGCACAAAGTCATTATGGATTGTAATATTCTTATGAGAAACTAGTCCGTCAAGTTGGGTCTCCATTACTCCACTTCTGAGTATTATAATGTATTTCGGCCATCGCAGATACTCCTTTTACCTCACACATTAGGGGGCATCTGTTATAGCAAGATTTGCCTCATGCTATGCAAACTTGCTCAGATGGACTTTTTCCATTTCCCTATGTAGACTTGAAGCCCCTTTTGCAGTTCCTAGAGCTAAAAATTGTATATTTCCACATATACGCACCCTAAAAGATATATAACATGCATATACGTAGTTTGCACCATTACATATCGCGTACATCAGGTTTTGTGCACAAAATTAAAAAATGTTGTTGAGTTTCCATGTCACGTCACAGGATTCATGATCCTTGACCTTCCATATACTGGAAACGTTCTGACTCGGCCCTTCAGTTCCATTTAAAGGCTATAAATGGGCCATATCTAAGGTGTGGAAAAAAGGACAAGAATTCAAATTTGAGAGAAAAGTTACTATGGAGAAATTATTCACTTCATTTTGAGTCTGCATCCCTTTGTCCTTTTAAGTCTGAACACATTGTTCAACCCCCAAGCTCTTCTCTATTTGATGGAGAACCTCATTGTCTCTCTTATATGAGATTGCCTTTGGTGGAGGATTGAAGTGGTGGAGGATCAGCTGGAAGGGACTTAGTTTCTCGGTTCCTAACATGCCGACACAGAAGTTTGTCATTCATACACTTTTGTTGATCACATTTTAATATAAATACTCTTTTCTCATCCAATTAATGTCTTGCAAATATTTGAATTGTTATTCCATGGGCATATTTGTTATGAATATTGATGGATTATGGTATTGAATGTGCTAACTTTATATATTATCACGATATGCTTGTGTATCTTGGTTTTTGAGGACAAGTTGCAGGTGTATTGATTTGATTCAAGTGCTTAACGATGGACTTCATCGAACGTCTGGACGAGGTAGGCTCTTTATCTTGTCTTGTTAGCATATTTGTTTGTATAGCATACTTGATATTAGAGTTGATTTATGCATTCATTTTCGTCTGTTGTGGTTTACCCCATGCCATAGAGTGATTTTCCTCGTAACATACGATGAACTTTTATCACTTTAGATTTTTTACAATTTTTAGATGTTGGACAAGTGGCGTTCCATAAAATTTATCTATTGGGAAGGGGATGAGAATCAACTAGTTTTGGGAAAGTTATCATAAATTTCACTTGGAACATCAAATTTTGATCAGACCTATGCCATTGAAGAGAGAAAACATCAGAGTACTATAGAATGAAATTTCAAACTCAAAAAGGCCAAAATTGCAGATTTACATAAGGACAAAGGACCATTAGCAAGACAATCTTTCAAGGTTTTAAAGGTATGCAACTTGCAATTGGCATAAATTTTGATTGGAAGAAATGTTTCTAGTGATTTAAAAATAGTAATAAAGACAAAACATAAGTATTATTATTTTCTCTAATAGAAAGGGGTCCTTCAAGAACTACTACTCATATTAAACCTCTAGAAATATCACACATGACGTTAGAAGAAAATGAATACTTTGAAAATAGTTTATCCCAATCGAAGAACCAAGTTGAGGAAATGAGTGGTAGTATGTTGAATCTTGAAGATTTATCATGTTCCCAAAAAATAATTAGAAGGGAAATGGATGATAAAATGGAAACATTGATGAATCATAGGATGAAAAAAATGGAAAAGAAGTTGGATAAAATCGAAAAGAACATGGATGAAAATAGGGATCAAATGGAAAATAAGTCGGATAAAAAGATGAAGGAATTGCAAAATTCCATTTTACAAACCTTAGATGGGAGGCTTCCTAAAAGTAACATTGTGACCAAAGAGACTCATGAAAATAAAGGTAGTATTCATGCTAAACAAACTGCCAATAATAAGCAATATTCAAGTGGATTTAACTCTAATAATGGAGTTAATTATGGATGGGGTCCTAAAGGTGTCAATTTTCACAAGGTTGAATCAAATAAGTTTGATATAATGGAAGTCTTTACATGAGTAAACCAAATAGAGAGATACTTTGAATTGTGTAATATTATGGATGATAAGAAAAGAATTTCCATGGAAACCTTGTATTTGAGATAAAACCCTATCAATGGTATCAATGGGTACTCAAAAGAAATCCCCATTCTTATCATTATACTTGGAGTTTGTTTACATGAGATACTTAGAAGCACAATATGAAATTTTTTGGGAACAAGACTACTTTATTCAATTGACAAGAATCAATCACTTTGGTGATATTGAATAGTACAAAGCTGGATAACATAAGTGATGGACATCTGATATAATCTTACATGGGTGGATTACAAGAAGACATTAAACATGAGATTTTATTAAAACATGTTGAAAATATTATGGAGGTTATGCAATTTTCTTGTCATATTCAAGCCAAGAATAGAGCTACACACAAGTATACCATTGGAACATATGAAGGAAGTAGAGGTATATTTGGGGCTCATAGGGAAACCCTACCTCAACCTACTCAAATATCACCAAGGGAAATGGAAGAAATAAGAGAAAAGGGACTATGCTTTGGCTGTAGTAAAAAATGGTCAAAGGGGCATAAATGTCAAGAAACAAAATTATTCTCCTCGGAGAATAATGATGAAGAGTAAATAGAGGCATATATACAAAGGTATGAGGAAGAAATTTTGTATTTAAAAGAGCATGAAAAATATGTAGAAATTATGAACAACAGTGAGAGGTGTGAAATATGTGTTCATGCATTGGCTAGTTTTTCAGCACCTCAAACCCTTAAGATTGAAAGATACATTAAGAAGCAAAGGGTTGTAGTGCTTATTGACTCAAGGAGTACACATAAATTCATTGATAAAATATTAGCAGAGAGCCTCAATTGTTTTGTGTATCTAATGAAATTTTTTCAAGTTTTGGTTGCTAATGGAGGTAGTATTTATTGTGGAGGAAAATGCCACATCATTAAAATTCGTATGGGATAATGTAACGTAGAAGGCCCATTGTATGCCATTCCCATTGGAGGTATAGATGTTGTTATGGGGATTCAATGATTGAGAACATTAGGTACATATTCTACAAATTATAAGGAATCATTCATGATATTTGAATTTGGAAGGAATTCAATATGAACTCAAATGGTTAAAATAGGCACCTTCTTAGGTCATCAACTCTCATAGAATGAAAAATCTCCTAAACAATGGTAGTAGGGGAGTGGTGGTTAGACTTTATTCTATGGAAGTAAAGAAGGAAGATAAAAATATTCCATAGGAATTAAGATACACCTTGGAAAATCACCATACAGTATTTTAAGAAATTTCTAAAGGGCTACCTCCATATAGGGATCATGAACATCAAATTAAAATAATACGTCACTACAAGGAGAACACCTTTTTGCAGAGGTTTTTACAGAACCTCCCTGAAAAATCTATCCCTTTTCTATTTATAGCGGAGGTGGGCAGCCGAAAGATTTTGCGGAGGTATTTTTACCGGTGCACCTTTAAGGTATATACGCATCAATGTGCACACAAACAATAACGCACTAGTGCTTAAATTTACAAAATCATCATCATATGTTATAATAAAAATAACAAGTGTCGATCAAAGTTCATCGGTGTCAATAAACATTACGCCCCAGTGTGTATCACTGTCGATGCACCGTGACATGGTAAATAAAAAATTACCAAATTGATTTTCATTTTTATAGTGCATCCTGTGCTTCCAAACTCACATGAAAACACTAGTGCTCATACTCCTTCAAAAGATTCCATGTTTTCAATGGTCTACAGTGAATTGGATAGCTCCATTGGTAGATTCCACACATTTCCAAATTTTTGAAATTACCATGAATTTTCATTTCTTCTAAATGGTGGAACCATCGCTCCTTGGGATACAATATTCCATGTGAATTGTTTATTACCTTCCTATTTTCATTTTCGTTCAATTAAAATTTGAATTTAGCTTGAAATTTGGCATTTTTTTCAACTTTTTTCCAATTTCATGCGGTGCACCTAAACGCTTTGGCTCGCCCCGAAGCAGTGAGACCTATGTTAAATTCATAGTAATCACCATTGTCAATGCATATAATATAACTGTAAGCATCGATGTCTTTTAATGAATAACATCATGATAAATTTTAAAAAAAAAATTGGTGCTCTGGTAGAACCGACGCACCAATGCTTTTAGTTTAACAAAGTGCACCGGTGATTTTGCACACTGTAAATTTAAGTGCAATGGTGTTTCTTATTTTACCAAATGCATCGGTACAGTTAAAGGAACCGCACCGAGAAAATACTGAATTTTTTGGCATGCTGAAGCATTTCATTGGGCGCCCTCTTACTAGAACTCTATACAAACCAATGCACCGCAATACATAATGTCGGTGCTACAATAACATGGTATCACCAATGCATACATAGTAACACATCGCACCACTAACGATATAATAAAACAAGTTAACCTAGTGGTGCCCATAGGTTCAAAAAATGCACTGGTGTTGTAAAGAGCATGACACCGGGTAGAATATTTCATAATTAATAAGTGTGGTACGTATTATTAGATGCACTGGCAAAATACTTGGCAGTGGAAAATAAATGTAGAGCACCGGTGTGTAACCTCTAACAGTACACACCATGACATCTTTTGAAATATAAACATAGTGGTGCATTTTTGTGAGGCCTCGTAGCCGGTGCGTTATGAAAGACAACTCACCTAGAAGTACTCCTCCTAATAAAAGGCCTTATAGATATCCTAATAAAAAAAGGGGGGAGATTGATAAAATGGTACAAGACATGCTAGATTCCGGAATTATTCAACCAAGTAGGAGTTCATTTTCATCTCTAACAATGATGGCGAGAAAAAAATATAATTCTTGGAGGATGTGTCCTAATTATAGAAATCTAAACAAAATCACCATAAAGGATAAATTCCCTATTCCAAATATTGATGAGCTATTAGATGAACTTCATGGAGTGGCTTATTTTACATTTCTAGATCTTAAGTCAAGATACCACTAGATTAGGTTAAGAAAATAAGACATCCCCAAAACAAATTTTAGAACTCATGATGGGAGCTATGAGTTCTTGGTCATGCCTTTTGGTTTGACTAATGCACCTAATTTTCAAAGCCTTAAAAAAAAGAAAAATTGACCCTAACTTAGAAAGTTTGTGTTGGTTTTCTTTGATGATATACTTATCTATAGAAAATCATGGGAATACCACATTAAACATGTGGATAAAGTACTACAAATTATTGAGAACAATCACTTGTATGTAAAAACATCCAAATGTTCTTCTCAGAAACAAGTAGTAGAGTATTTGGGTAATATTATTTCAAGGGAAGGGGTTAAATTGGGCCCTCAAAAGATACTAGCTATTACAAAATGTCCTATTCCTAAGAACATCAAGAGTCTTAGAGGATTTTTAGGTATTACATGATATTATTAGAAAAAATTTTAAGAACTATGCAAGCATTGCATGCCCACTCACATCTCTCTTGAAGAAAAAATCATTCATGTGGAATGAAGAGGATACCTTGGAATTCACTCTTAAAAGATGCCATATCTTCTACCCGAGTATTGGAAAAACCTAATTTTGGTAAAATATTCATAGTCGAATGTGATGTATCTAGACAAGGAATTGGAGCAGTATTGATTCAAGAAGGGATACCATTGGGTTTTGAAAGTAAATGATTAAAGTGAAAATACTTGGTGGAATATACATATGAAAAAGAAATGGAAACAATTTTACATGCAATAAAAAATGATGACAATATATCATTGGGAGGTATTTTAAATTTAAGACAGACCATGATAGCCTAAAGTACTTTTTGGATCAAAGATTATCATTAGAAGAGCAACAAAAATGGGTAGCAAAAATGCAAGAGTTTAATTTTGAAATAATATACAAAAAGGGGAAGGACAATGTGGTCGCATATGCCTTTTATAGAATAGAATAAGCCTTAAGTTTATATTCCATTACACCTTCCATTCCTATGTGGTTGGAAGAAGCTCACCATGAATGGAAAAATTATAATAGTACGAGACATAAAATATGATGTATAAAGGAAGGGATGAACTCTATGGAACATTGGGAGTGGAAGAGAGATATTCTCTAGTACAAGGGTAGAATATTTTTATGCCCTCAATCAAAGTTGAAGCAAAAAATATTAAGGGAGTCTCATGCATATACAATGGTAGGACATTCATGGTTCCTTAAAACATATCAAAGGATCAAAAAACAAAATTGGAAGTAATGAAGAAAGACATTAAAAAATTTGTAAGAGAATGACAGGTTTTCCAAAGAAATAAAGGAGAAATAGTAAAAATTCCATGGTTACTTCATCCTTTCCACATACCTAATCAAATATGGTAAGAGATATCAATGGATTTCATTACATGTTTATCAAAAATAGAAGGTAAGGATGCCATTTTTGTGGTCATGGATAGACACGCAAAATATGCATATATTTGTGGGATTCAAAGTACATATACACCAAGTCAAGTGGCAAAAGTGTTCATGAAGGAAATTCATAGACTTCATGGATTTCCTAAAGTAATAGTAAGTGAAAAAGATCCAAATTTCATAGGAATGTTTTGGAAATAATTATGGAAGATGAGTGGAACAACACTAGCTATGAGATCAACATCTCATCCATATAAAGATGGTCAAATAGAAATAGTTAACAAATGTTTAGAGGGTTATCTACATTTCTATTCTTCATACAAGCAATCTCAATAGGTGAAGTGGCTTCCTTTAGTAGAATGGGGGTATAATACCACCTATCACACATCTATTGATATGTCCCCATTTGGATCCCTTTATGGATATCCAGTTCCTAGTATCTCATACTTTTTGTAGGACCATTCCAAAGTGGAGGAAATAGAGTCACATATGGAAAAGACTAAAACAAAATTAAATTTTTTTAAGGAAAACCTTCAAATAGCATAAAATAGGATGAAGCAACAAGCAGATCAACATTGAAGTAAAAGACAATTTGAGGAGGGTGATTGGGTATTTTTGAGACTGCAACCTTATATGCAATCTACTCTCAAATAGAAGAAGAATAAGAAATTAGATCCAAAATTTTATGGACCCTACAAGATTATTCACAAGATTGGACTAGTGGCATATGAGTTAGAGTTTCCTTATTCTTTCATTCATAAGGTTTTTCATATATCTTTCCTAAAACAAGTTTTGGGACAAACTATTCCAGTATAGACAGAACTCCTAGAATTAGATGAAGAAGGGAAGTTGATTCTCGAATAAAAAAAAGTTATAGATAGGAATTCTATATCTCTACAGAATAGAACCATTAAGGAGTACCTAATAAAGTAGAAGAATATGTCTCTAGAAGAAGCTACATGAGAAAATGAGAAGTTCATGAAGAAATTCCCTCAATTATGTAACACACCCGACCCTAAAGTACTCTTTTAAGGGACGGGGCATCATAATTTCTCTTTCCTTAAACATATTGAATCCTATTTCTAGGATTTCCATCATCTTTTGCTCACCACAAGCTTTCCAACGACTACTTCCATGCCCAAATCCGAGCTCTAGATTTCAAGTTATGGCCTTTCAAGGTTCTTCAGTCGTTATTGGTCAAGGGATGCATGGCACCCGTGTGGGTTCATCTCATTTGTACTATACAAAGGTCCTCCAAAGTCTCAAAGATATCTATCACTCCTACATCTATGGTGGAAATCCATCCACCATTAAATACACCAACATGAGTTCATCCTTGTTTAACGTACAAGGTTACGAGAATTCGTCGTTCAGCGATGAACACCCATTTTTCCTGCTACGAGCATATCCTCCGGAGTCCCAAAATATTGAACTCTCTAAGGATCACGAAATCTTGCCACGTGGCTCCAGCCTTTGGCCCCTTTGGCTTTCCTAAGATACTACACCCAAAACCTCCGAAGTCCCGAAGACCCAAACTCCCAAAGGGTTCTCCCTCACATGTGATGGCGTATTGAAGGAAGAGGCCAGGACAGGTGAGTCTCAAGTACTCCACCTGCTAATAGGTCAAGATAATAGGTTCCAGGTGAATGACACATGGCAAGGAAGAGATGACACAAGGCCCCATCAGTGGGTGGCACATTTCAAGTTCTAATGGGCACATAGGGTCTGCGAAAAGCACGAATCAAGGTGACATGTGGCACATCGAACGTGGGTCCACGTCATCCTGGGTGACGTCAACATGCCACATCACTCCAGATTGATGACCTTCCAATGCCCCTTAGATCTCACGGTTGATATGCGTCCACATATATCCATGGATCCATTGCCTTAGTTACTTCACAGCTTTGGTGTTCAGGGGATCCGATGTGTGACTTCCTCTTTACTCCCGGAGTGGTCAACATTGGGCTGAGCACGGTCTAGATCCAACGGTCAGGTAGTATCCCGAGGCACCCTCGGATCGACGATTCATGTTACTTCACAAGTTCGGCATTCGGGGGTTCAACCCACTTGTCACTCCCTTTCTCCCATAGTGGTCAATGCCAGGTTGATCGCAGCATAGATCCAATGGCGAGGAAAGATCCCGAGATGTCCTTTGATCTACGTCTCTCGTCACTTCGTGAGTTCTGTGTTCGGGGGTTTTGGTGCTATGTTACCTCTATTCTCTCGAAGTGTTCAACGCCGGATTGACCACGACATAGATCCAACGGTCAAGGAGGGTCCAGAATACCCTTAGATCTGCAGCTCACATTACTTCACAACCGGTAAGCAGGCTGGGTTTAACTATGGGATAGATCCTACAGTCACAGTTAAGGAAACCTTCAAATGTAGGTCAAACATGCCAGTAATCGTAACAACAGGTTACCTTCGGTTGATTTAGAAGGTTGTAATGTCATAGCATCCTGGGGCTCCGAACTTCTGGGGTTCCAAAGCCAAAATAGCTTAGCTCCTTTCAAACCTAGCGAAGGGCTCCAAGGTCCCGGTCATAGGGAACTTTATCAAGCTCCAACAGCTACACTCTTAGTTCTTATCCAAGGTTTGGTTTAGGCTGTGGGCATGAGCCTGTGGTCCCTCGGATGACTGGTTTAAAGGACATGCCTTCCATTCATAGACTTAAGTTCTAAAACATGAAAAGGTATTATTCTACCTATACAGGAGCCATGAACTTGTTCCTAAATTCATTTGAAGACCCATGTATATTAGTCCTCCTGCTGCTAAGAGGAAACAACCAGAAACCATTCAAAAATAGGGGTTCACAGAATAACCATAAGCGTTTTTATAACCAATCATGAAATGTAAATTTTAATCACAGACATAAACATTCAACCATAATTTCAATTCTATTACACAGAGGATGAGAATACTTATCAATAAACCATATTCGTGAAGCAACTATTGAGAGGGGTGTATGTTTCCACCCAACCATAGGCACAACCACTCCTGAATGGATTTACCACTAGCCACCACCTAGCTAGACCATGATTCTCTGAGACAGACTCTTCATTCTTGTTCAACGACAGTCAGGGATGGAGGTTACTTTCCTCCTCCCACAGGAACTTGGCAATTGGTTTTATTTTCTCCAAGCAAGGGGGCCTGTAACGAGTGCTTCCTTAGTCACCCGTCTTCCTGTAGCCCCATTTATCATCTTGGACCAAAAACACTACCATCAAATTCTTGCACCCAGAGCAAGCTTGTTGTTCAAATCTCCCCAGAACCAGAGCGCTACACGTGCTCTTCTCCTTCAGAATGAATGGTCTCTCAACTCATCTCCTTCAATCATCTCCCTCTGCCCATGAATTTCCTTCTTTTATTTCCTTCCTCGGAAAGGTGGTGTGGGTCTGAATCCCCAATTCTTGGTTAGGTCAGGAGGTCTTTCATATGGGTACTTCGCCCCATATCCTCATTAACTCTTGAGGAGAAATTCCCAACTACTAGGATGACTAATAATTTATTGTTGGGTTAAAGGATTGTTCTGTGTGTGAATAATTTAAATCCAGTAAGGCACTACTCTCGTGGGGGTCATATCAACCATTGTTTGTTCCCCTCACCATATCTCTCATAGCATCATGATCTATCTTGGCAAACCCCCTTCAGAAGTTGTGCAACACTTTCCATTTTATTTAATGACAGAAAATACATATATATCTACATTTCATTTTATAATAAAAAGGTTAATCAGTTGAAATGTCTACACATATTCAATCTTCCCATAGTCTATAGAAATGTTATAGTTACATTTACAAGTTGGGGGAAACAGGGGTATTACAATCCCCTCCCCCTTAAAGGAACATCGTCCTCGATGTTATACATGTTGATGTGCTCTGTATGTATAGAACTAAACAAAAATGGGTATGCCTATTTCATGGCATCCTCCATTACCCATGTAGCTTCATCTAGACCAAAGTGTTTCCACTACACCTTGAACTGTGCAATGGTTCTATTCATGAGTGGGGTTTCCTTCCTATCTATTATTTGTTGTGCCTCTAGCAAGAATTCTCCCTCTGGTTCCACCTGAATCACAAACCAATCAATTATATGATTAGAATCATGTACATATTTCTTCAGTAATGATACATGGAAAACATTATGTGCCTTCACTGTGGGAGGAAGTGCTAGTCTATATGCTATGGGTCCCACTCTATCCAAAATTTCAAACGTTCCACAATACCAAGGTGCCATCTTGGCACAAGCTCCCATTCTAAAGGAACTTTTCCTGGGACTAACTCGGAGATGTACATGATCCCCTGCTTTGAACTCCTAAGGAGTCCTCTTTCTATCTGCATAGTTTTTTTGTCTATCCTGAGCTATTTTCAGATTTCATTTTATCTAACTACTTGTTGTTCCATTTCCTTTAGCATATCTGTCCTGATTGTAATTATGTCTACTGGGTTATTCCATCTTATTGGAATATTGCATTTTCTACCATAGAGGGCTTTAAAAGGGCTCATCTTCAATGACTCTTGATATCCATTGTTATAAGAAAATTCTACCAGTGGTAGGTAGTCTTCCCACTTCTTAGGATGATGTATTACATCCATCCTTAACATGTACTCTAACGCTTGTTTTATCCTCTTTGTCTTCCCATCATTTTGAGGGAGATAGGATGTACTAAATAGTAATTTTGTCTCAAAACCAGTAAACAGAGATTTCCAAAAGTTTGAAGTAAATTTTGTATCTTGGTCGGATATGATTTTCTTAGGCATGCCATGCAGTCTAAATATCTTTTTCATGAAAATACTAGAAATATCTATTGCCTTACAAGTTGATTTGACATGAATGAGGCGAGGATCCTTGCTCAGTTTGCCCACAACTACCATGATGGTGTCATTCTATTTGGTTGATTTTGGAAACCCTGTGATGAAATTCATGGAGATGGTTTCCCATTTCCATTCTAGGATTGGTAGGGGATGCAACATCCCTGCTGGATGTTGTTTCTTTGCCTTAACTTGATGACATTCTAGACATTTAGCTAAGTAATTATCTATGTCATTTTTCATTCCGGTCTAATAAAATAGTTTCCTAGTGGTTGTGATCATTTTCTGATAACCAGGATGACCAGTATATGGTCTTGTATGTAGTTCATCCATTATGAACCTCTTCAAATCGTCACAATTCAGATTATACAACCTACCTTTATAAGTTAACAAACCATCATTCAACATCTAATAGCCTTCATACTTCAGCCTTGTGGGATCTTGCTCTAAGTATGATGTCATGGTCTTGGAAAATGCATATGTTTCTTGTGCACTTTTCACTCTCTCCCTGATGTCTGTTTCACAGGTGCTTACAGCTGCCAAGATAATCATGTTCATACTTCTACTAAGGGCATCAACCACCCTATTTTATTTTCCTTTGATATGTTTGATTTCAAAATCAAACTCACTAAGGAGATCCATCCACATAGCTTGTCTAACATTGAGTTTTGGTTGGTCAAAAAAAATCTCAACCCACTATGGTATGTCATAAGCACAAATCTTCTACCTAGGAGGTAATGCCTCAACATTTTCAAAGCATGCACTATGGCAGCCAATTCCAAATCATGGGTCACATAATTGATTTAATGTTCATTCAATTTTCTGGATTCGTAGAAAATCACATGTCCTTCTTGAATAAGGACTCCTCTGGGCCCTTCCTTGTAGGCATATGTACACACAAGGAAGTCCTTGTTTGGGTTTGCATCTTCAACACATGTGCATTGGTTAGAAGGCATTTCAGTTGTTGGAATCTCTCTTCACATTCTGATGTCCAAATGAATTTAACTCCCTTTTTCTGAAGGGAGGTGATTGGGAAACCAATCTTGGAGAATCCTTTTATGAACCTTCTATAGTACCCTGCTAGGCCCATAAAGGATCTAACATCAGATATGTATTTTGGGGTAGGCCAATCCATAATGTATTTTATCTTGTCAAGATCAACTGCCACTCCTTCCTCATAAATAACATGGCCTAAGTAATGGAATTGTTTTTGGAAAAAGTCACACTTACTAAATTTAGCATAGAGTTGATGTTCTCTTAACACTTGAAGCACTTACTTGAGGTGTTCTTCATGTTCTTCCCTACTCTTAGAATATATTAGGATATCATCATTGAAAACCAACACAAATATATCCAAGAACTTTCTGAGTATATTATTCATTAAGAACATAAAAGTGGTTGGTCCATTGGTAAGCCCAAATGGCACCACCACAAATTCATAGTTCCCATATCTTGTCCTAAAGATTGTTCTGTGGATGTATTCATCCTTAATATGAACTTGATGGTATCCATACCTCAAGTCAATCTTGGAGAAAATTGTAGCACCCCTTAATTGGTCAAACAAGTCATCGATCCTTGGCAAGAGATACTTATTCTTAATGGTCATCTTATTGAGTTGTCTATAGTCTATGCACAATATGAATGTGTCGTCCTTCTTTTTAACAAACAAGGTTGGTGCTCCCCATGGAGACACACTATGATGGATGTAGACTTTGTCCCATGTCTCCTTTAACTATAGTTTGAGCTCAACTAGCTCTAGTGTACTCATTCTATAGGGTGTTCTAGACACTGGCACCACTCTTGGTACAAGTTCTATTGAAAATTCAAAATCTCTTCTTGGAGGTAGACCTGGTACCTCTTGTAGAAATACATATTTATATTATCTTAATATGGGATGGTCCTCTAGGCTTGGTTTTTTGTTCTCAACAGAGTTCAACACTTGTATTTCATACAAAGGACATCTTTTTCTGCAATACTTCTTCACTTGAAGGGCTTATATTTGTCTCACTGATACAAGCTTTTGAATTCCTTGTAGAGTTATTTTTCTTCCTTCTTCATCTTCACACTCCAAAGTTTTATTGTAGCAGTCCAACTTGGTTTTATGGGTATCCAACCATTCCATGCTAATAACCAAGTCATAATATCCTAAAGGGAGTATGTTTAGGGTTGCATGGGTGGGTAATCTATTCATAACGAATTGGCATGTTTTTATGACCTCTGTTACCTTTCTTTTGGTTCCAGTGGCTAGTTGTACCAACCATGATTTTGCATGTTTTACTTGCTGCAATTTACATTTCTCAACAGTTTGAGGGGCAATATAACTCATATTAGAACCAAGGTCAATTAAAATGGAAACTAGATGGTAGGCAATCATACCTTCCATCTCCACCACTAAAGCTTGGTGGTCAGCTTGTCTCTTATCCAAGGATGCATAAATTTGTGGCATGCTCCTAGCCACATCATTGACTGTGGTAGCCTCCTAAATGTTGTATACCCTTCTATTGTTATGTTTCCTATGTGGACAGTCCCTATGATCTAAAAATGAAGAAGACTTGAAATCTTGAAATTATTTGCAAGTAAATGTTATGTGTTAAAAGAAAATGGATCAACTTTGCAACACATTAATTAAAGGATTACTCATGCAAGATACAAGTAGATAGCAGCATAATCAATGAACATAAGCACATAAACACAACAATTGATAAAGGAGTTCACCCCTCTCTTGGGCTACATCTCCTGGTCCAGCTTCCAATGGATCATTATTATTAATTGCTCAAAGTGCTCAAAAACATGCCTTACAATGCTCAAACTGACCAACTGACTGATCCAATGGCTTCAGAGCATCCAAAAAACCCTAGCTGGGCTTTTTTGTCACCTCAATCGATCGAAAAACGAAGAAGTTAGGCCTCCTAGAAGTCCCCCCTTCAAGCTTGTTGTCTCTGCATCTACAAAACGCACCCCTGTAACATGAACCTGACACACATGCGATTTAAAGCGTGAAAACCCAGCACTGGGTGTAACCACGCCAATGGTGTGAACTATAGGATGGTTATGGGCACGCCATCCCCTAACCGCCTAGCACCTGGGCATGTGGTCGGTCATGATATGACCTCGGGCTTAAAACTTAACTGTTTTCCAATCATTTGAAACCCCCTCCACACGCTCTGGTTGTGGTCACATGTAACATATAGAACCGCGGGCTTAAACATTTGAATCACCTGCGCGCATACCACAGAGGTAGGGTCATATGTATCAGGAGTACGACCGTGGGCTGGGGCTAAGCCCCAGCCCGGACCCCCTGCCAACTATCACATAACTCAATTTTAAATATATACCAATCCATATATATATAACAAGGCGTAAACGATGTTCTGTTGGTCAGATAGACTTTGTGAAGGCACTATATGGTGGGGAGGTCCAGGGGTCGAACCCCACAGACTCCAATATATTTTAACAAACAAAACAACAACAAATATCGGGGTGCCACGTGGCAGCCCATGACTGGGCCACGTGGCACCCAATCACTTGTCCAAACAATGCCACGTGTCACCTTCCAATTCGAACAACTATCAGCCAATAGATGATTGCCACATCACCTCTGCCATGTCAGCGTACAGTCGTACGACCCTGCCACGTCAGCCTGTACGGACTGTACAGTCAGTGTCCTTTTTTTGCCTTTTTGACATTCTGAACAGATTGTGATATCTCTCACTCCCAACGTCCATTTGATATGAAATGAGTTACATTGGGTTCGCAACAACGAGGCCTACGCTCTCATCTGGTTTGAAGAGATTCCGAGCACTTTGAATTTTTGAGCAAAATTTGATCCCCTGATCACACCTCCCCATTGGGAAGATTTTGGACCTCCAAAAGACTATATTCAGTCTATGTGAAGATGAGGGTATAGTTCCCTCACCCTTCCAACCTCAATCCACTTGGCTTTGCTTGGATTCGTTCCTTTAAGACCAACTCGAGGATACTCCACATTTCCTCATTTTGAAGTTCGCATTCTCCTGTCAAGGATGGTGTCTTCATGCAGTTCTGTAAGATACTCTGGGGAAAAATCATCTATGGAAGGAATCTGAACATGCTCTCCTTGATCATCAATCAACGGAGGCTCATACAATTTCAAATTCTCAACATTAACAACTGCATACATCTGCATATAAGGAGGCAAATCTAAACGAAAAGCATTGTTACCAATCGTGTCGATAATCTTGAAAGGACCATATCGAATCGGTTTCAACTTTTTACCTTCTCCTTTAAGCCTCTCCTTACTGATGTAAATCCAAACTTCATCTGCAACTTGGAAACTATGATCAACACGATGCTTGTCATGTCTCGTCTTGTACTTGGCCTGACTCTTTTCCAATTGCTCTTGCACCACTTGATGTATCTACTGAATTTGTTCAATGAACTTTTCTACCCTATCAATGTCATATTGACCATCAACAACAATATCTTTCCCAAAGATAAAATCTAAAGGAGACTTGGGCAAATAGCCAAAACATGCTTCAAATGGCGACGTTTGAGTTGAAGAGTGCTTAGCTCGATTGTAAGCATGCTGAATGTAGTGTAAATGCTCGTCCCAAAGTTTAGGATGTTTGCTGCAATAAGCACGAAGAAGATGCACCACTGTATGATTTACCACCTATGTCTGACCATCTGTTTGTGGATGAAAAGTTGTGCTCTTTTTAAGTTTAGTGGCCATGAGTGCCCATAAACTCGACCAAAAACTTCCAACAAATCGATAATCCCGATCAGAAATAATGGACTTAGGCAATACAAAATGCACCCAAACATTTTGAAAGAACAACTGTGTCATTTTCTTTGTTGTAACCTGCTTAGTACAAGGCATCAAAATACACATTTTGCTAAATCGATCAACCACAACATAAAGATAATCATGACTTCGTCTCGACATAGGTAAACCACCTACAAAATCCGTGGAAATACTTTCCCAAGGTCAAGAAGGAACTGGAAGTGGAGTATACAAACCCAACTTTCGATTGCTAGGTTTACTTGTGGCACACAACGAACATCCTCGAACATATCTCGAAACACTTTCATTCATTTTAGGCCAGTAGCAGTATCTTTGCAAATTAGCCACTGTCTTGCCTACACCAAAGTGACCAACAATAAGAGAAGAATGTGCTTCCCTTATAATGTTGATTATTTCCCCCTGTGGAATACACAACTTGCCAAGATGATACAAGAGATTATTATGCACATGATAATCCAATTCTTCAACATGGTTAGAGTGGCACAAAGTTTCATAC
>ML799203.1:183552-202400 GCA_009831015.1 Picea engelmannii | reverse complement strand
ATTGGTCCTTCTAGTAGCCATAGCCGTATTTTTACTTTCAACATTTCTTGCCACCTTAAATGCATTCTCCAATGATTTGGGTTCCCAAAGGCGAACCTCATGTTGAATGTTATCATTTAAATTTCCTATGAATACATCAATCAAGTGCTTATCTTGAATATCGGTTACCTTTATATTCAATCTTTGGAAGTTCTCAATGTGCTCCGTAACTGAATCCTTTTGCTTGAGATTTATCAATTGGCTAAAGAAGGTATTGCTCCTTGTATCCTCATAGTGTGCTATCATTTCTTCCGTGAAAATTGTCCAAGTGATGAGTGATTTGTGAGAACAAAGCCATCGATACCATACAAATTGATTAGGTTCTAAATATAAAGAAGCAATTCGTACCTTTTGTGTATGTGGCACATTATGGAGATCAAAGAATTGCTCCATTTGAAGTATCCATGTCATTGGGTCCTTGCCATCAAACTTCCTCATATCAATCTTAGGAATGTGGTTGGTCTTCAAGACAAAGTTGGAGTTTCTCCATTCTTGATTCACCTTCCTTGTGTCCTCATCATGAATTTCATAGAATGCATTTTCACTTTCAGGTGTCTTCTCTGTTACGAAATTTTTCAATACTTCCATGATGTCCCCTTTTAAACCATCCATCTTAGTATCCAACTTAGCTTCCATTGAATCCATCTTATTTTGTAGTTCATTTATGTCACTACACATTTCTTCACCTTCATCAAGAGTCAAAGTAGGATTTTCTGGAGACTTATTTGGTGTAGAAGGTCCCTTTTTTGGTGGCATGTTGGCCAAGTATAACTTTTGAACCTTGATTTTGAGGTGGTTCTACTAGACAATATTTCTTCTGTTGTATCTCCCAAGTTTCGACCCTTCTAGGTATGAAAATTTCTTTTATGTAGTTCTCTGATATTTCTTCTTTGCAATGCCATAGGTCTGATCAAAATTGGATGTGCCAAGTGGAATTTATGGTAACTTCCCCACAACTTGCCGATTTTTGGAATTTCTACGAGATCTCACTTGTATAGCGTGCCTCGCACAAAATAATTGATATAAAATTCTGAAAAAAGCACCCACAATACTACAGACTATCCATGATCCAATGAAACTAGTCCCACTCAATTTGGATACTCTAGGAAGAAGTTATAATTTTTTTACCTGGAACACCTTCTTGAGACTAGTCAATAGGACTAGTCAGATACCCTATCTTACAAAGGGTGTATCTACAAATTTAATATGATGAAAAAGATGAACGTTTTGCCATAGATACCTTACTTATTTATGTAAATATCCTCTAGATTTCAGGGTCTGAAACGTTACAGAAACGTTTTTATAGAGAAAATTCTGCAATGAATCAATTCAGGATGATTCCAGAACCCTATCTTGTACAGGTTGTATCTCCAAAATTATAAGGCCTCAGGAGCTGAATTTTGAACCCAATGTACCTTTATCCGTCTACTAAATTCCCTCCAAGACGTTCCTTTTGAAATGTTTTAAAAACAAAGTTATAGTGAAAATTCCAAGGTGTCTCAGATGTAGTAGTGAAACCCCAAGACCTTGAGCTCTAATACCATATGTTAAGAACCATATATCAATATAGCATAGAAAAACCTTAGAAAAGGTACTCAACGCCTTGAAAAAGAGATTATTTTAGATAATAAGCCTCTTTAAGGGGGAAACCTCCTTTTACCCTACTTAAATGTTCAAGTACAAGATGATTTAAAATGAAAATGTCTCCTTGGTATATATAGGAGACTAGGAGGTATAATTACAAGTAATGGCCTAAAGCCGACATAAATAAAGTAACATTACTAATATAATATTCCCCAATTAAGGGGTAATGGGCCAATATTAGGGCTTAACAAGGTGGGTCTTGAGTACTCCACCCACTAATAGGTCAAGCGAATATTTTCCAGGCAAATGACACGTGGCAAGGCAAAGATGACACAAGGCCCCATTAGTGGGTGACACATGTCAAGTTCTAATGGGCACATAGGGTATACGAAAAGAATGAATAAAGGTGACACGTGGCATGTCAAATGTGGGTCCATGTCACCCTGGGTGATGTTAGTGTGCCACATCACTCCGAACTGACAGCCTACCAATGCCCCTTAGATCTCATGGTCAATATGCGTCCACGTAGATCCATGGATCCACGACCTTCGTTACTAAACAACTTCGACATTTGGGGGATCCACCATGTGACTTCCTCTTTACTCTCTGTGTGATCAACGTCAGGCTAATTACGTTCTAGATCCAATAGTCAGGTAGTATCCTGAGGCACCCTCGGATAGATGGTTCATGTTACTTCTCAAGTTTAGTGTTCGGGGGTTCAACCCGCTTGTCACTCCCTTTCTCCTGGAGTGGTCAATGTTGGACTGACCGTGATGTAGATCCAATGACGAGGAAATATCTCGAGACGTCCTCCAATCTGCAACTCTCGTTGCTTCGTGAGTTCAACGTTCAGGGGTTCTGGTGCTATGACACCTCTATTCTCCCAAAGCGGTCAACACCAGACTAACCATGGCGTAGATCCAACGGTTAGGGAGGCTCCCTAATACCTTTGGATTTGTGGCTCATGTTACTTCGCAACCGGTAAGAGGGATGGGGTTTAACCATGGGTCAGATCCTATGGTAACGGTTAAAGAAACCATCAGATGTCATTCGACCTCACCAGTAACCGTAACAACAGGTTTCCTTTGGTTTATTTCGAAGGTTGTAAGTTCATAGCATCTTAGGGCTCCGAACTCCTGGGGTTCTAAAGCCAAAATAGCTAGGCTCCTTTCATACCTAGCAAAGGGTTCCAAGGTCTCAGTCATATGGAACGTTATCAATCTCCAGCGGCTACACTCTTAGTTCTTAGCCAAGGTTTGGTTAAGGCCGTGGGCATGAGCCCATGGTCCCTCGGTCAACTAGTTTTAAGGATGTGCCTTCCATTCACAGAATTAAGTTCTAAAACATGAAAAGGTATTATTCGACCTATACAGGAGTCATGAACTCATTCCTAAGTTCATTTGAATACCCATGTCTATTAGTCCTTCAACTGCTAAGCGAAAAAAACCAGAAACCATTCAAAAACAGGGGTTCACAGAATAACCATAAGCATTTCTATAACCAATCATGAAATGTAAAGTTTAATCATAGACATAAAAATTCAACCATCATTTTAATTCTATTACACAGAGGATGAGAATACTTATCAAAAAATCAGATTCATGAAGCAATTGTTGAGAGGGGTGCCTGTTTCCACCCAACCATAGGCACAACCACTCCTGAACGGATTTACCATTGGCCACATCCTAGCTAGACCATGATTCTCTGAGAGATTCTCTTCATTCTTGTTCAACGCCAGTCAGGGATGAAGGTTACTCTCCTCCTCCCACAAGAACTTGGCAATTAGTTTTCTTTTCACCAAGCAAGGGGGCCTGCAAGGAGTGCTTCCTCAGTCACTCATCTTCTTGCATCCCCATTTATTAGCTTGGAATGAAAACACTACCAAAAAATTCTTGTGCCCAGAGCAATCTTCTTGTTCAATTCTCCCCAGAACCAAAGAGCGACACACACTCTTCTCCTTCAGGACTAATGGTCTCTCGACTCATCTCCTTCACTCCTCTCCATCTACCCATGAACTTCCTTATTTTATTTCCTTCCTCAGCAAGTTTGCATGGGTCTGAATCCCCAGTTCTTGGTCAGGTTAGGAGTTCTTTCAGATGGGTACTTTGCCCCATGTCCTCATTAACTCTTAAGGAGCGCTTCCCAACTACCAAGTTGACTGGTAATTTATTGTTGGGTCAGAGGACTGTTCTGGGTCTGAATAATTTAAATACAATAAAGCACTGTTGTGGTGGGGGTCATCTCAACCGTTGTTGGTCCCCCTCACCATCTCTCTCATAGTATCATGATCTATCTTGGCAAACCCCCTTCAACAGTTGTGCAACACTTTCCATTTTATTTAATAACAGAAAATACATATATATCTACATTTCCTTTTATAATAAAAATTTTCATCAGTTCCAATGTCCACACATATTCAGTCTTCCCATAGTCTATAGGCAAGTTATAGTTACATTTACAAGATGGGGGAAACAGGGGTATTACAAATTACAAGCTTTGAGGGAAAATATTTTTTAAAAAGAGAGGGGATATGTTAAGTACCCTAAGGCTATAACACTCATTTATTATTAGTTAATTAGTTATGATTAGGTTATCTTATTGATAGGTTACATCATGATCACTTTATCTCTTATTTATAACAAAGAAGAATAATTTGTATAGTCATCTCATCTTGTCTTGTGCATTGCATATATTGTAAAAGGATGTTTCCCCCTCAAAGTGGATTATTCATTAGCTATGTTTTGGATTTTGGTTCATACCATTCGATGATTCCTGCTAGAACCATGCCTTGTACAAACCCTGTTGGGACAATAATTTTGGGACAAATTTTGGTAGTTGCGTAGGAGCGCGCCTAGAGGAAGGAAATGCATTTAGCGCATTTTCAGGAACCGAGAACCGAATATCTGTGGGGATTGCAGGAACCAGGTTTATGTAATCATGGAGGAATGTGAGTCATTCATTGTGAACATTCTACTTAACATTCATTCAATATTCCTTATATCATGTGTGCAAAATTATCATAACAGATAATAGATTCATATGAACCAAACATGTATTATATGCACGCAATAAAAAAAATAGTAAACACATCATACACAGATACATCAAGATTTAATGTGGTTCAACCAAGATGGGATATGTCCATAAAGACTAGCTTCTCATTATATTATTCAGAATGTTCATTAGAAAATAGGTGCACTGCGCTCATATATGATATCTTAGTTATACCTAGAAATTTCCTTGTCGTTCACACGTAAAGTGCACACTTTTCTCTTCTTATTCACTCACATACTCTTCTCATTCACTCTCAATTGATTCTTCTACCCAAAAATTCCCGCATATTTATATGATTACATTAGGGCTTATCCTGTTTCAGTGGACCAAAAATGCCTAATGACTTCTAACTAACTTCCTTCCTTTGCATGCATTGATCTTGAAAATGTGCTAACTATATTTCCTTCTTATGCATGCACTCCTCTACAATTCCCAAAACTTGTCCCAAAATTCCTGTCCCAATAGGCCCCAAGCAATCACTTCCCGAGCCACTCAGTCCTTCTGTTGTGCTCCCTTCAATGTTGCAACAAGCTTCTCAAATGTCTTCTTTGCATTTGTGATATTCTCCTTTGCTTATGCTTCCCATGTCAATATATCCTTTGCAGTCTGCATAGTGATGGGTGTCTTCATCTTCTCTTCACTATCTTGCACTACTTTCTTCACTCTCCCTTGTGCTGTTACGAGTTATTTTGTTACCCGAAAGGCTTCCTCCTGTACTGGCTCAAGATTATGTGCAAGAGACTATTTTTCTACTCTGATTTGGTTTATATATTAGTTCAACTACCTATTCTCAATGATTTCATTCATTCTCTCTATTGGTTGTAGAGTGTTCATTATGTCTTTTATCTTTTGCGCCTTCTCTTGCACAATCTGTAACCTTTGTTCCAATGCTTGTAACTCGGTGTTCTCCAACAACTAAGTCCATAATTGTGTGTTTTCTTCATAAATATTTGCACATTCTTCATCCAAACTCTTAATTCTCTCCATGGTCGTTGTAGTTGTCTTTTCCCTATGTACTCTTTCTTCTAGTGGAGTGCTTGGCGTTGTGCATGCTTCCAAGTCAAAAATCTTCATGCGGAAGCCCTGAATAGATTCATTGATCTTCATCACTTTCTCTTCCAATGGGGAATATTCTTCTATGTACACTTCTAGTATATTGATATCTACTTCTTTTACTACTTAATGCAGTCTCTCTTGTCTATGTGTTTCCTCGTCCCATTCTTGCACTAGTCTACTATATTTGCGTGTAATGTTGCATTTTCCTCATTCACCTTAGCCAATTCCATCGTAGTCGACTTTAAGCGCAACTGAATTTTCTGTGTTACACTTTACTGCAAGTTGTGTAACACATTCATAGGTAGTTGAGACAACACGAAGTCAATATGAATTAATGTTTGTGCCTGCTCTTGCATCTCTGTTGTTGGGAACTATAATGCCTCTATTGATATCTTCATTATTCTACACTCAGTTTATGTTGATGGTTGTCATGATTTTTTCAATTGTGACCCTTTCATCTTTGCTATACTCTCAATATATTCTTCTTCTCCCATTCTAACTGGTGCTATCCTAGTTGCCTCCAAAATCTTTCACAGTGTGGCAATCTGCACTTGCACATCCAAGTGCATTTCTTCCTGTTTTTGTGCAACTCACAGAAAGGCCTCTTTAGTGACTTCTTTGACTTGATCGCCAATTTTCTCTAATTCATCCTCTATAAATTCTTAGATATCCACTTCCTTTGTTTCTTTTCTCTTCTTATGCTTGTGTGTTTATCATTCCTTGGGATGTTCCTTTCTCTTCTATTTTGGGGGTGGTGTTGTTTCATGTATGTCACTCTCACCATTTCATTTTTATCCTTGTTCCTGTTCTTCTTCTTATTGATCCTTTTGTGGTTCTTTTGTCTCCCTCTCTGGTTACTTTTTATCCTGGTGCATTGTTTCTGTCTCTGTGATTCTCCACTCAACTTCCCAGTCATTTATAATATGGTTGACATCCAGTTTCGTCAACCTGTAGTTCGTCGATAACCATTGTTGTGTCGGTTCCCTCTTTACTTGAACATACATATGGTGCGATCATGCATTGAATCATGCTATATCTTTGTATGTTTCAACTATATTTGGTAGAATGTGTGACGTATCCTCAATGCATTGTTGAATTGTCTCTTTGTAGATATAGAAGGTAATGTTGTTTTCCAACTATCTGTTCTTATGCGTGGTATGCCACAATGACACATATCTTGCTTCCAAGAATGGTTTATGCATTCCTTCCAAGAACTGCATCTCTTCTATATCCCTCCAAGTAGTCAATGTAATCAAAATTAATAATTACACATCATGGAACTTTGTTTATTTCTCCTATGCCTCCCTGTAGTCCATTAAAAACTGATTCATGAGAAATGTTGACTAGTTCATCATCACTCATGTGGCACACTTCTTCATTGTTGCTATGACTCTTGTTGGAACCTAATATTTGCAACATTTTCTTAGTAACTAAAAGGCCAGTACCTGTGTCACAAATCTTATAGTATCATCATTGATTCTTGCAACATATAACCCGCACACTCCTCTAAATGTGCCATATTTTTTCTTCATTCTTTCTGCTAAGGCTTTTTCTTGCATATTGTCTGTGAACAAGGGTAGTGGGTCTTCCCCTGCTAAAGGTAATCCTATAATCCACACAATTAGTTGGGTGTCAATCGGAATTTCCCTATTCAACCATAAGAAGCCTCCGTGGACACAACTTAATAACAACTTGATGTAGATGTTGATCTCTACACTTCTACCGAAATGTGGGATTTCTAACATATTTAGTATACCTGTTTGTTGCAACCCTATTGTCTATTCCTGTGGATCGACTGTAACTACAACAGAATATGGCCTGGATGATGCACACATGTAATTTTGTGATGCTAACTCTGGAAACTTATTCAAATATGGAAGGTTGTGATATGAAAATATCAGGCTCCCTACCGCACCCAAGATATCACCCTCCATAGTGACCCTAGGTGGAATCACTAGTGTAACCAGGTCGTATTTTGCCTCCTTCTTCAAGCTAAATTGCTTCGCTATTCATTTTATGGGTGGTACATATGCTCTGGGAAAATTTTCCAAGCTTGGATCTGCTATCTCCTCAGGGTTTCCTAATGTATCGGTGTTGTTGGTTACTTAGTGTGTGGCTTCTTCATTCCTGATGTGGATGCTCCTACCTTTGGTGGCACCATAGCTCTCTGTATTTCGGCTCTATATTGAACACACTTGGCTCTTTGTTTGTAAGCTCTATCTCTTATCTGACTCTCTGTTCTCTTCAAATGTGCACGCAACAATAACCTTTACTCATCGCCCCCTCATCTTCTTTTATAGTTTGTTTCCGGCTGTTATCTTCCTCTTCGCACCAAAATTCTCAATCCCATATGATTTTCTTCTCATTCAATTCCTTCCATATTATGCATTAAATTCATATATTTCTATGAATCATGGTCTAGATTTGTCAGTCTGTCAAAATCTTCATCGTCGCTTTTCATTTATGACTATTTGTTCCCGTCGTCACGTCAACATGTTTTCTCTGTAATGATTGTCCAATCCTTTCCGCAGGTCTTCATTCTAGTTCTTCAACTCACCTTTCTGCGTGCAATTCAATTCTCCTTCATTCCTGCAACATTTTCTTGCTAATTTGACTCTTTGAACAATGTCTGACTCAGAACTTCCATTATATTCTCTCTTTTATTGTAACTTTCATTTATCTCTTTTATTGCTTTTTCTTTTATTTTTATTTTTCTATAATGCAATATAATACAGATACTATGGTACACATACTGCATGCTCAAACTAGTGTGTGGTATCTAGGTTGTCCCTATATAGTTTCAGTCGACTACAGTTGACCAGGCCTTCCCTGATTTCCCCATTCAAGTTTTCTGATTGAATAACACATGCCTTTGTCACAAATCTTATCACATACAGACCTAACTAGTGCATTTGGAACTTTCCAGGGTGCTACAAAACTTTGTTGTCATAGAGAAAAACTAAATCTCCCATATAGAATTTCTTATGTTTAATATGTCTGTCATTCCATGAATTTTCACGTTCTTTCTGAACTTGCTAATGAAATCCTGCGACAAAGCAGTCTTCCTCCAATTCCACTACTTATGTTGGTCTTTTATCTACTGCACAAAAATCAGTGAGCTTTGTCATCGCGACAATGCGCAGACTTGGTACAATGAACTCCATGGGGATAACTACTTCCTGGCCATATACTAATATGAATGGTGTATGTCTTTTTAACTTCTTACATGTGGTCCATTGAAATCAACTTCCCATTTATCAAAAGCCTGCAATGTAACTTGTGGTACCAAAGGAATCTCGTCTCTTATGGAAGGCTTCCCAACTTGCTGACACACATCACAAGTCTGACAAAACTCCTTAGCATCCTTATGAAGGGTGGTCCACCAAAGTCTTGAGTGAAAAATATTTTGAGTCGTTGCTTTCCCTACATAGTGGCCTCCTGCAACTCCTTCATGTGCCTCTGCTAATATTATAGGTCTCTCGTGCTCCAATACATGTCGTCAAAGAATACCATATGCAACTAACTTGTACAGATTCCCTACTATAAGTTGATAATTTGTTTTCTTTACTACTAATTGTTTCTTCTACACAACTGTAAAGTCGGGTGGGGATACTCTTGTTCTCAAGAACTAGATTATATCTGCAAAATAATCATTGACCATTCATACTGCAAACAAGTGCACGTATGGTAGACTATCATCCAAGTTTGATGTATCCTCTCATGTTAATATGCACGACAAATGATCAAATCCTGACTTTAATTTTCCTAGTTTCACAATCACTTCAAAATCATACTCTTGAAATAGTGACAACCATTTGCATATCTTCCCCCCCAACACTAGCTTTTTGACTAAGTATCTCAGCGCATAATTATTTGTGTACATCTTAAAGTGTGATCCCAACAAATAATACCTAAACTTCTGGAGTGCATACACCATTGCTAGTCCTTCGAGATCTGCAATAGTGTAGTTATATTCAATAGTTGACAACTTCATGCTAGCAAATGAAATGGAATGATCCAAATCTCCTTCCCCTCATTGAGCTAGAATTTCACCTAACGTTATAGATGATGCATCTACATGAACACGAAATTCCTTTTCCCAACTAGAAATACTAAAATCGACGCAGTAATCAGTTTCTACTTCAAGGTATCCAAACTCTATTGACTTTTCTCTTTCCATTGAAACTTGACCTCCTTATTCAACAAATTTCCCAGTGGGGCTGTGATCTGTGCTTAGCCCCTAATAAAAATTTTGTAGTACCCTATATGACCCAATCTTGCTCGCATTTATCGCATTGAAGTGGGTGGTGGGAAATCAACAATAACAACAATCTTCGCAGGATCAACCAAAATTCCTTGTTTACATACTACATGACCCAACAAGATACCAAATGGTGCACAAAAAATACACTTCTTCAAGTTCAAGGAAATATGGAACCGTCTACATCTATCCAACATCAAGCGGATAGTTTCAATATGGTCTTTCATTAAACTGAACATTGTCCAATCATCTAAATATACTTCGAGGAATATATGGATAAACTCTTTAAAAGTTGCTACAACAACTAGAGAAAATATTGTTGGTGCATATTTCAATCAAAAAGGCATGACTGATAACATCTCCATTCTATCGCAAATGTTGTCTTGTGTCTATCTTTCTACGCAATCTTAATCTAGTGATACCCAGAGAATCCATCACTAAATGAGTAGGCTTCCTATCCTCCTACATTCTCCAAGACTTCCTCTGTGAATGGGGTAGGAAATGGGTCATGTAAGAAAGAATCATTCAATTTTCTCAAGTCCACGCAAATTCTAATTCCACATGTTTTCTTGTCTTGAACTACCATCAGACTGATCCATTCTAACTCCGTGACAAGTTCAATAATGCTTGCTTCTAACATCCTATCTATCTTTGTTTTTACCTTCTACTTATATACTAGGTTCAATTAGTATGGTCTCTTATTTACTAGCTTGGCATCTCGCCTCAAAAGGATCTTCATCTCTCCTAGATCCCCAACAATCCATTTCGTTTCTAAGAATGTAGTTGGAAAAATTTCCTAGTATTCGCGTATTAAATCAACAATCTTCTACACAATTTATTCATTCTAGTAATCTCCAATGTTTGCAAACTTGGTATTTTCCTTTGTACCAATATTCAACTTGTGTGTTTTCAATATATTTTCATACATGAAATATTCAAGCTTAGGACCTTCTACTGCACGCTCTCCTTTGGTTTCTGGTACTTACAAATTTCTCAGATCTTCATCCTCCTGGTCTTCTCCAGCAACATTATAACATCCTGAAACCTGTCAAACAATTGTAGAAGATCTGGGTGCACTACATAATATTATTAGTCTTGTCAAGTCTTCTGATGAAAAGATATTTTCCTTGATAACCTGTAGAGTTGTGTCTACCAATGTGGCATCATCTTCAAAATTGAAAGTTACCTTGAAGTTACAAGTCAAATCTTCCTAGTCTGTTATTCCTCTACATACTTCTAGTTCTAAATACCAGTTCTTTGGGATTAAGTCCAAAGTGTGTACAAACAAGTGTGTCCATTCTTGCTTAGGTATTGATCTCCATGTCATGGTGCATTGTGTAATATGATATGTAGGACAAATCACTCCAGTATACTTCTGCGTAGTATATTTTTCTCCAAACCTGACCTGTAACAACCTTCAACATTGCTTCCAATCATCTATTATATCCTTGTGCACAACCCACCATATTGCAGGGGTCGCTTTCAGCATGACATCTAAAGCTAGCAATATTCGTTGGTCTGGTATCTTCAATTCAAATTCTTTCACAAAAGGATCTATGTTTGTTGGTCCATCATACTTTGAGGGATCACATACCTCAGTTCCAATCCAATGCAATGAGTGGCTAATATGATCACATCACCTTGTGGATACTTCATGTAATCTTGGTTGCCAATGTTCCAGGGCTTCTTCGAAATCTAATGCGCAAGAACTGATACTTCACCAACTAAGTGCACCATCAGTTGTAGGATTAACATAGTCATCCATCCGCACAGTCACATTTTAAATATTATAGAGTTATTTTCATTTTGTTGGTTCCACATATCATCTTCCTTCTATTGGATCTTATGGCATGGTAACTTTCAAGTCTCCTTCTTCAAAGATCATTTGTCTCTTCTTCATATCAATAATGGTCTGGTTATCAAAATCCCAATCGATTCATCGTAACGTTGGATAAGTTTTACTACCATCCATTATCTCGATTACTTCAAAATCAGTGGTATTGTGCATTCCATTGATGGTAACATTCACTCCTATCAGTATTCCAATCAAAACAATCTTGAGCTAATTTGCTAGTCCCAACTGAGGTGACCAAATCAACTTTGACTTTCCCATAGTCTCCCATGTCTACTTCGGAAGGACGTTCACATCAGAGCCTATATCTTATATGATATCATCCATATCATAGCATCCTATTTGCAAACTAAGTAGGAATTCCTTGTTCATCCTTTTCTTGCAATGTACTTGGTTAACTACTCGTTGTGCAACATGTGTTTCTTTATCTTGTGCACATTGATCGATCATTATGTGAAAAATATCTAATGCAGTTTCATCCTTCATTAGTTATAAACAACTCTTTAAGAAAATTTTTAGAGTACTACCTTCTCAACTTTCCTTTCTGTATTCAAGTGGTCATAGACTAGTGGCATGCCATACACAGGCTACAAAGTTGATGATATCCATTATGTTTCTATAATTTTCTTCCTTTCTTGCTTATATGTGTCTCTTTCTCTCGGAGGATCAAACATCAAAGTAGGTTCTGCTGATTTTTGGACCCACTAGTTAGTCTGAATTCCTTGTTTCGTCACAACGACTCCTGTTCTTGCTCCTTCGTGCATAACTGCTACTACCCTTGGTCGATCGTCACACTCTTCATTTGCTATCATCTGCACATTTTGATTCCTCTTTTCCTACCACTTCAAGATCAATTGTGGATAGTCTTTTGTCGCATGATCTATATGTCTACAGCATGTACACATCATGTAGGGATTCAGAAAATATCACGCCAAATGCCCAATATGATTACAGTTATAACATTTAATCAGGCCTCTTCCTCTTCCAAATCCTCCTCATTCGTGACCTTTGAATCCTTCTCTTCCTCTTTGATTGTATCCTCTTGGAGTGTTATACGGCGGTATCCCTCCTTCTGGTCCTTATTCCCCTTGAAATTTGTATGCATCTGTGGTGCATTCACTCATTATATCAAGTGTGAAACAATTATTTTCGTCAAGTCCTGCAAATTTACATAAATTACAAAATACCTTTTTGGCAGTACTCTGATACTTCTACATTAACTCACAAGTAGTAGTGTGATGACCCATCATTTTTCATATCTCACACCATACCCTCCCTCCTATGGCCAAGAGATTTGGGGCTCCTGTAGATAAGTACTCTTTAAAGTCTAGACAGTCGTTCTTATGATGACCTTATATTCTGCATGTAACACACCAAACTTCTTCGCACTTTTCCTTCCCTTTAGCAAGCTCATGCAACTGAATTGTCAATGCTGCTAACTACTATTTAACTTGATCCATCCCTGCTCCATTCTCTCATATCAGGGATGATTCCATCTTCATGGCGATCTCTAGGGCTTCTAACAATGACATAATCTTCTGGTACGTCAAAGAGAAACGTATATGTGGTAACAATCCTATAATGAACCACTCACTATGATGTGCATCTGGAATCTGGAAGGTCAATCGATCCATCAATATCTTGAATCTCTTATCAAAATCCCATAATCATTCATTCTGCAACTGCTTGATCTCTTTTAGTTTCATAATACATTGCGACTCAGACTTTGATTTCTGGAACTCTTTCAATAGGGCTTGCTTGATGTCTACCAACGTTCTAACTTGTCCCATAGGTGAATGGAATAATACTTCATATACCAAAGTAACACACAGTCTCTGAATGTCACCTCCAACTACATGATTTTTACATCGTCATCCTGGATGTTATTCACTGTCCAAATTGCTTCATAGACAAATAAGTTTTTTTCTAGATTTTTTGAACCTGCTCCATGGAAGAGAAGCATTCTCAAAGTGGGATCTACCCCTGCCATTGTTTTTTGCACAATATTCTTCCTTGGTGACACTACCCAAAGCTAGGTTTTCATACTACCTCTACTACTCTAACTACCATTATTGTTTTCCTTGCTTCCTTCACTAACTACAATTGACAAAGTTCCATATCTTACGTCGGACCTCAAAGATGCACACGAGGTCATTGGTTCGAATGAGAGTCTAGCTTGAGTGGGATGTAATGGATCCCCTTATATTGGACTGAGATGACGATATTTTTCCTTTTCCTAGCCTTCTATGCACAAAATTCCTTCGATATGGAGTACTACACCAATGTCTATTTCCTTAACCTCACTATGTTTCTCTTATCTATAAGACACATTCATCTTCATAGTGTACCAAAATATTTTTCCACTATGCAATACTCCAATCTCTTATTTTATCACACATTCTTCTTCTCTCGACATCCTTATCCCATTCGTTCATTCTTTCTTGAATCCTTCTCCTTCATACACTCAGAACATCCCCTGGTCAGCCCCCAGTCCCCCTATGTGCGTGAATGCACCTATTTGCTAGGGAAATTAGATTCCATCTTCATAAATCCCTTATCACACAACAACATCTTGATCCAGTCAACCAAAACTATCAGGAAATCAACAAAGAAAATCTCATGCAAATTTTTAAATACATACCTTTGTAACCATTTCTCTGAGTTGATCTGTGGGTTCTTTTTCTAATTTCTAGAAAACTCTCACTCTTTCATCCCTGACCATTGTCCAATCTCTTCCTTAGTTGTAATATCCCCAAGGATGAGCCCCAGTTGTATTTATGAATTGTAAACATGTTTTGTAGGCTGGTGAGCCGAGAAATTATAAGATGGTAAGCTTATGTGTTATGGGCCAGAGAGCCTAGGTGTTAAAGTCCAGGAGCCTGTTTTGTACATGTAAATATTCATATTATTAATAAATACATCTTTTCATGTAGACCGAATATGAAGAAAGAGTGGTGGGGGACTAAGCTTCCAATAGGCTGTGTAAGGGAGAGGGGGCTGAGAGGTTGGAAAGAGGGGCTAAGATAGAGGGATTAACCTAAGGGAATATTATAATATATTCCTGAAAATGAAAATACTAAAGTGGGGAAAATAAAACCAGTTATCCTAAGTTCCTGGGAAAGAGAATGAATTCTAAATGGAGTGCATGCAGCTCCAGGAAGACAAGTGTCGACCTGGGCACATGCAGTTAAAGCTGAAGAGTCAGCTCGTGTTGGGGGTTCGCTCCCGATTCTTCTATCCTCCATCTAACCCATTTGGTCGCTGTCATCGACCTCTGCATATCCACACACATGAGAAACCACTTACCGAGGAGAATCCAATCTATGTTATCCTGTGAAGCCCCGCATTTCTGCATTTGCCAAAATCGAGTTGTACCTTACCCAATTTTTGGTTTCTGCCTTTTCCTGAGCTATATTGAATCGTTGTTGTTGTCCTCATCTTGTTGGAACTGTGTGGAAGTTGGTTGAAGAAGCAGGTTGTCAGGCCCATGGTTGAAGAGGAAGGTTTTCAGGCTTGGGAGAATCTCTCTCCAGGAGAGAGAGTTCGTTGGGAAGTGATTTTCTCCTAGAGAGAGTCCAACACCAGCTACGGAGCTCTGAGAATTCTTGATCCGGTTTGTTGTCGAGACCCTGAGAAGGGAATTGGAGTAGTTGATGGACTGTGGAACAGTGAAGGTGCATATTCCTGGGGTGGAACAAGCACATGGGGAATGAGAGTCCGTGAGTAGTGTGCATAAGAAGGCTCCTAAAGAGAATCCTTCCTGTTTCACTGTGTATTTTCCTATGACCTCAACCTAGTCTAGGATTCCTTTTCCCTGGGTGGAGCTTAGTCCCAACTCAGGGGTGACCCACTGCTAAGCGTGATGAGTAGCATGGTCTAAGGCTGGGAGGTTTGTGGAAGGTCTACACACAATTGGTGGTTTTACTCCAATTAAAAGATAAGTATCATTTCTCTGCTTAATTACGTATGTTATGCATGTCCGTGTTTCTTGAAATGTTATCATGTGTTCTGTTGCATGTGGACTTACTGTCAATTCCATTTAACTCTGTATGGTAGCAATAACTCTGTGTTAATTGTTTTAAATTCATTAAATTGCATGTTATATATATGTGTATGCTCCGCATAGTAGCGTTATCTGACATGTTGGTGGTTGGGGATGTTAAAATTTGGTATCATACTATCAGAGCCATGGTTTCAACACTGATCTTGGATGGGACATGTTAGTGGTTAATGAGACAAATATTTCAAAGTGCATTGTTATCGAAAGGGACAAAATTTGAGGTTCAAAGCGTCCCTAGGTGCAAGGAGTACGTCGACAGAATCTTTGACTCAAAAAGCTCAAGAGAAATAGCTTGAGTTTTCTTGTGAAGGGACGCAAATATCTGTTGCAATGAGTGCATAGATCCAAAAGTTGACTAAGTGTCGAAGCAACCCTCTAAGGAGAAAGGGGTTCGAGAAACGAAGATCGGGAGGAGGAGCGACAACAGTCGTCAGATCTGTTGTTGGAAGGAGTCTGGACCGTTAGATCCGTGTCCACGAAAGCAAAGGAGAGCGCTAAGGAGGAAACAGATCCCAAGTCGTCGGATCTGAGTGCAAAGGATCGTCAGTTGTCTGATCTAGGGTGACAGGTGGATAGTGGTCGTCAAATCAAGGGGGAGACATGCATCAAGAGATCATGTACTTCGGGTGGAAGTACTTCGGGAGGAGGCAAGTGTTGCGAGTTCGAAACTCCCAAAGCCCGAAGTGTCGAAGTCACTCATAGCCATTGATCATGAAGGAGGACACACGTCAGTGGATCATCAACTCCGGGAGAAAGAACTCTGGGAAAAGGTGAGCGTAGAGAAGTTGAAACTCCTGAAGTGCCCGAAGTGGATATACACCGTATAACTGGGGAGAAGAGCTCGATCGTTGGATCAAGCCAAGGTAAAAGGTCAAACACAGTGGTGAAGGGTGAAATCTCCCAAAGTCCGAAGTTAATCCAAACCATCCATCAAGAGGGACACGTGTCAGCAAATTGTTTTTTTCGGGATTTCGACGTTCGGGAGAATTAGTGTGTGTTGAGGAGAGAACTTCCGAAGCCAGAAGTTCCGAAGCCCCGAAGAACCAAAGTAGTGATTCATGATGATGTCACTTGGATTGACGTCGACACATGGGTTGTGTGCCATGTATTAGTGGGTTTGGAACCCATGGAAGATTGAAATTCCATATGGAACGTGACGTGTGACACCCATCTGATTGGGCCATGATTTAGCCGCTAGTATTCCACCATGTGGCATTCCGTATGAGCATAGTTAGTGGGACCCCAAGGTTACATAACGTAGTTAAAGGTCAGAGGACCCACACTAGTGTTGATCACGATACATCAATATCGATGGCTAGGAGGCATTGCGGGGACCCAAGTTGCACAAGAGTTAATTCTCCAATGCAGTTTCGCAATCCAAACCATGGTTTCACCGAGGGGTTACATGTCAGCGTCAGAAGAATTGCGGGACAAAAGGAGGGTTACTCTAAACCATTGTTACATGCCCCCGTAATTGGAAAAGTGTTAAGTGATGTGACTATTCGGTATCTTAGTCCAAGCACGGAAGTTGTGGGTCCCAGTGGATGTGTGCCACCAGTTGTAAAGTCCGGAGACTTGACACTCTGGAAAGGTAGTTCATAAGGCACATCGAAGTGGCATGACATAATGACATCACCAAAGGTGACGAGGAATTTTTCGAAGGTTAATGGTTCGGGGTGTTGGGGGTGTGTGGATGTGAAATCCTCCAAAGTCCCGAAACTTCGAAGTCTCAAAACTTAGATTCTTGAGGTTCCATAGTGAGTGCCAGCCATTGGATGTTGGGTAGACGTGGATTGTTGATCCACCCTACTTCGTGAGTTCGGTAATCCGTAACTCCAAGAAATTTGTTGAGATGTGCTTTGAAAACTTCTGAAGTTGAAGGCCCAAAGTCACGAATAAGCGCCTATCAACCTAGCACTTGGCCACAACCCATGGTCGCATAGGTTGGGGGCTAAGATAAAGGGGCTAGTGCCCAAAAATTATTACAGAACAGATCAGAGCTCAGAAAGAAAATGGAATCTGAAAGTTTCTTTGAATCAGATTGGTTTATGAATACTGTGGTAATTGTTAAGGACTAGTGGCCTGACAAACTTCAGTTGATTTCACATTGTGTTTGTAGAGTTAATGATTGTCAGAACCAAACCGAATTGTCGCAGAGTGCAGAAAATGGAGGAGGCACATAATGATTTCAGTTCAGAGAATGAAGCTAAAGGAATGGATGTCCATTTGGGATTTGAAGGATCGAACTCCAATGGGCATGGAGAAGAGGTATACAAGGAGGGAAACATGATGAGAATCATTGAAAGATTTCAGAAAGATTCCCAGACTCATTGAGGCAATAACAAAATCTCATGAAAGCCAGGGAACAAAAGGGAGAATTCAACATAAAGTTGATACAGACCCTGGAAAGGATAGAAAAAAAATTGGATAAGGGAAGTGACTCCAGTAAAATAGTAAGTCACGAGTCTCCTGATGAAAGAAGGAAATCAAGGAGTGTTGGCAAACACCATAATCACTCTCAAGGGCACTCTAAGAGGAGGGAACACAATAGTTCAATCCCATCTCCTACCAAAAATCATAGGAGATCTGGAGTGGATGAACTAAAGGGTGAAATGAACAAGATTAAGCCTCCTACATTTGATGGAGAGCACCAAAAGGAGGAAGATGTCGAGACATGGCTTCTTGTCTTGAGGAAATATTTCCAATTGTAGAATTATTCCTCTCATGCAGAAGGAATAATTGCAATGTATCAATTGAAAGGAAAGGCATCCATGTGGTGGGATCAACTTCTGTAGGTGCAGCACATTAAAGAGAAAAATGTTACTTGGAAGGAATTGAAGAAACACTTTGAAAAGAAATATTTGACTAAGAGATGTTATGACAGAAAGATGAAATAATTCTTTGAACTCAAGGTGGGTAGCATGTCCATTGATGAGTATGAA
>ML799203.1:167116-183502 GCA_009831015.1 Picea engelmannii | reverse complement strand
TTTTCCTTTTCCTGGCCTTCTATGCACAAAATTCCTTCAATATGGAGTACTACACCAATGTCTATTTCCTCAACCTCACTATGTTTCTCTTATCTATAAGATACATTCGTCTTCATAGTGTACCAAAATATTTTTCCACTATGCAATACTCCAATCTCTTATTTTATCACACATTCTTCTTCTCCTGGCATCCTTAGCCCATTTGTTCATTGTTTCTTTCATCCTTCTCCTTCATACACTCAGAACATCCCCTGGTCAGCCCCCAGTCCCCCTATGTGCGTGAAGGCACCTAGTTGCTAGGGAAATTATATTCCATCTTCATAAGTCCCTTATCACACAACAACATCTTGATCCAGTCAACCAAAACTATCAGGAAATAAACAAAGAAAATCTCATGCAAATTTGTAAGTACATACCTTTGTAACCATTTCTTTGAGTTGATCTGTGGGTTCTTTTTCTAATTTCAAGAAAACTCTCACTCTTTCATCCCTGACCATTGTCCAATCTATTTCTTAGTTGTAATATCCCCAAGGACGAGCCCCAGTTGTATTTATGAATTGTAAACATATTTTGTAGGCTGGTGAGCCGAGAAATTATAAGATGGTAAGCTTATGTGTTATGGGCCAGAGAGCCTAGGTGTTAAAGTCCAGGAGCCTGTTTTGTACATGTAAAAATTCATATTATTAATAAGTACATCTTTGCATGTAGACCGACTACGAAGAAAGAGTGGTGGGGGACTAAGCTTCCAATAGGCTGTGTAAGGGAGAGGGGGCTGAGAGGTTGGAAAGAGGGGCTAAGATAGAGGGATTAACCTAAGGGAATATTATAATATATTCCTGAAAATGAAAATACTAAAGTGGGGAAAATAAAACCAGTTATCTTAAGTTCCTGGGAGAGGGAACGAATTCTAAATGGAGTGCATGAAGCTCCAGGAAGACAAGTGTCGACCTGGGCACATGCAGTTAAAGCTGAAGAGTCAGCTCGTGTTGGGGGTTCACTCCCGATTCTTATGTCCTCCGTCTAACCCATTTGGTCCCTGTCATCGACCTCTGCATATCCACACACATGAGAAACTTCTTACTAAGGAAAATCCGATCTATGTTATCCTGTGAAGCCCCGCATTTCTGCATTTTCCAAAATCGAGTCGTAGCTTACCCAATTTTTGGTTGCCGCCTTTTCCGGAGCTGTATTGAACCGTTGTTGTTGTCCTCATCTTGCTGGAATTGTGTGGAAGTTGGTTGAAGAAGCAGGTTGTCAGGCCCATGGTTGAAGAGGAAGGTTTTCAGGCCTAGGAGCAGCTCTCTCCAGGTGAGAGAGTTCGTTGGGAAGTGATTTTCTCCTAGAGAGAGTCCAACACCAGCTACGAAGCTCTGAGAATTCCTAATCTGGTCCGTTTTCGAGACCCTGAGAAGGGAAGTGGAGCATCCGATGGACTGTGTAATAGTGAAGGTGCATATTCCCGAGGTGGAACAAGCACATGGGGAATGAGAGTCCGTGAGTACTGGGCGTAAGAAGGATCCTGAAGAGAATCCTTCCTATTTCACTGTGTATTTTCCTATGACCTCAGCCTAGTCTAGGATTCCCTTTCCCTAGGTGGAGCTTAGTCCCAACTTGGGGGTGACCCACTGCTGAGCGTGATGAGTAGCGTGGTCTAAGGCTAGGAGGTTTGTGGAAGGTCTACAAACAATTGGTGGTTTTACTCCAATTAAAAGATAAGTATCATTTCTTTGCTTAATTACGTATGTTATGCATGTCCATGTTTCTTGAAATGTTATCATGTGTTTTGTTGCATGTGGACTTACTGTCAATTCCATTTAAGTCTATATGGTAGCAATAAATCTGTGTTAATTGTTTTAAATCCATTAAAATGCATGTTATATATATGTGTATGTTCCACATAGTAGCGTTATCTGACATGTTGGTGGTCGGGGATGTTACAATTTGGTATCAGACAGGGATGATTTTAAGGATGGAAATTTATTTTAAAATGTAGAAACCTTGGCAAATATTAGTAATCCTTCATATGCCAATTATAAATGATTGGCAATATTTTTGTAAAAATATTCAGATTTCTAAGGATTTTATATAGTTTTTATAAAATTTTAGCGATTTTTAAGGTAAAATAATTTTATCCTATAGAATTTGGGCGAATCATTTTTAAAATAGCAAATCTCGTTTTTGGAAAAACCATGAAAAATTAGCCCATGACCAAAATTTATGCCCTAAAATCATCCTTGGTATCAGAGCCATGGTTTCAACACTAATCTTGGATGGGACATGTTAGTGGTTAATGAGACAAATATTTCAGAGTGCATTGTTGTTGAAAGGGAAAAAATTTGAGGTTCAAAGTGTCCCTAGGTGCAAGGAGTACGTCGACAGAATCTTTGACTCAAAAAGCTCAAGAGAAATAGCTTGAGTTTTCTTGTGAAGGGACATGAAGATCTGTTGCAATGAGTGCATAGATCCAAAAGTTGACTAAGTGTCGAACAAACCCTCTAACGAGAAAGGGGTTCGAGAAACGAAGATCAAGAGGAGTGACAACAGTCGTCAGATCTGTTGTTCAAAGGAGTTTGGACCGTTAGATCCGTGTCCAGGAAAGAAAAGGAGAGCGCTGAGGAGGAAACAGATCCCAAGTCGTCGAATATAAGCGCAAAGGATCGACAGTCGTTTGATCTAGGGTGATAGGTGAATAGTGGTCGTCAGGTCAAGGGGAAGACATGCGTCAAGAGATCATGTACTTCAGGTGGAAGTACTTTGGGAGGAGGCAAGTGTTGTGAGTTTGAAACTCTCGAAGCCCAAAGTGTCGAAGTCACTCATAGCCATTGATCATGAAGAAGGACACACGTCGGTGGATCGTGAACTCCGGGAGAAAGAAGTCCAGGAAAAAGTGAGTGTAGAGAAGTTGAAACTCCCAAAGTCCCTGAAGTGGATCAACACCGTATATCTGAGGAGAAGAGCTCGATCATTGAATCAATCCAAGGTAAAAGTTCAAACAAAGTGGTGAAGGGTGAAATCTCCCGAAGTCCGAAGTTAATCCAAACCTTCCGTCAAGAGGGACACGTGTCAGAAAATTGGTTTTTTCGGGATTTCGACGTTCGAGAGAATTAGTGTGTGCTGAGGAGAGAACTTTCGAAGCCCCGAAGAACCAATGTAGTGATTCATGATGATGTCACTTGGATTGACATGGACACATGGGTTGTGTGCCATGTATCAGTGGGTTTGGAACCTGTGGAAGATTGAAATTCCATATGGAACGTGACGTGTGACACCCATCTGATTGGGCCATGATTTAGCCGCTAGTATTCCACCATGTGGCATTCCGTATGAGCATAGTTAGTGGGACCCTGAGGTTACATAACATAGTTAAAGGTTGGAGGACCCACACTAGCATTGATCATGATACATCAATATTGATGGCCAGGAGGCATTGCGGGGACCCAAGTTGCACAAGAGTTAATTCTCCAATGTGGTCCTGCAATCCAAACCATGGTTTCACCAAGGGGTTACATGTCAGCGTCAGAAAAATTGCGGGATGAAAGGCAGGTTACTCCAAACCATTGTTGCATGCCCCCATAATTGGAAAAGTGTTAAGTGATGTGACTATTCGGTATCTTATTCCAAGCATGGAAGTTGTGGGTCCCAGTGGACGCGTGCCACCAGTTGCAAAGTCTGGAGACTTGACACTCCAGAAAGGCGGTTCATAGGGCACAAAAGGAAGAACCTTCTGAAGTTTTGTAACATCGAAGTGGCATGACATAATGACGTCACCAAAGGTGACAAGGAAGTTTTCGGAGGTTAATGGTTTGGGGTGTTGGGGGTGTGCGGATGTGAAATCCTCCAAAGTCCCGAAACTTCGAAGTCTCAAAACTTAGATTCACGAGGTTCCATAGTGAGTTCCAGCCATTGGATGTTGGGTAGACGTGGATTGTTGATCCACCCTACTTCGTGAGTTCGGTAATCTATAACTCCAAGAAAGTTGTTGAGATGTGCTTTGAAAACTTTCGAAGCCAAAGGCCCGAAGTCACGAATAAGTGCCTATCGACCTAGCACTTGGCCACAGCCTATGGTAACATAGGTTGGGGGCTAAGAGAAAGGGGCTAGTGCCCAAAAATTATTACAGAATAGATCAGAGCTCAGAAAGAAAATGGAATCTGAAAGTTTCTTTGAATCAGATTGATTTATGAATACTGTGGGAATTGTTAAGGACTGGTGGCCTGAAAAACTTCGGTTGATTTCACATTGTGTTTGCAGAGTTAATGATTGTCAGAACCAAACCAAATTGTTGCAGAGTACAAAAAATGAAGGAGGCACATAATGCTTTCAGTTCAGAGAATGAAGCTAAAGGAATGGATGTCCATTTGGGATTTGAAGGATCGAACTCCAATGGGCATGGAGAAGAGGTATATAAGGAGGGAAACATGATGAGAATCATTGAAAGATTTTAGAAAGATGCCCAGACTCATCGAGCCAATAACAAAAAGATCATGAAAACCAGGGAACAAAAGGGAGAATTCAACATAAAGTTGATACAGAGCTTGGAAAGGATAGAAACGAAATTGGATAAGGGAAGTGACTCCAATAAAATAGTAAGTCATGGGTCTCCTTATGAAAGAAGGAAATCAAGGAGTGTTGGTAGACACCATAATCCCTCCCAAGGGCACTCTAAGAGGAGGGAACACAATAGTTCAATCCCATCTCCTACCAGAAAGCATAGGATATTTGGAGTGGATGAACTAAAGGGTGAAATGAACAAGATTAAGCCCCCTACATTTGATGGACAACACCAAAAGGAGGAAGATGTTGAGACATGGCTTCTTGTCTTGAGGAAATATTTCCAACTACATAATTATTCCTCTCATGCAGAAGGAAGAATTGCAATGTATCAACTGAAAGGAAAGGCATCCATGTGGTGGGATCAACTTGTGCAGGTGTAGCACATTAAAGAGAAAAATGTTACTTGGAAGGAATTGAAGAAACACTTTGAAAAGAAATATTTGACGAAGAGATGTTATGACAGAAAGATGAAAGAATTCTTTGAACTCAAGGTGGGTAGAATGTCCATTGATGAGTATGAAAGGAGATTCCTAGAGTTGTTGAAGTATGTTCCTTTCATAAAAAATGAGACTGTCAAAATTCAAAGGTATCTGAGTGGACTACCACCTTCCATCGGTGAAAAGATCTAGTATGATGATCCTAAAACTATGGAAGAAACTATAAGGAGAGAAAAATGCTTATATGAGAAACAAAGAGAAAATCCCACTTTCTGGAAGGTTTGGGATGACAAGAAGAAGTTCAAGAAAGAGCAGAGGAAGAAGGGAAACAAACCTCCCTTTTTCAAAAACAGTCCTCAAGGAAAACCATCTTTTAGAGAGTAGAGAATGGCTGAAGTAGGGGGACAAAGTCCAAGGCAGACACCCATTCAATGTTGGGGTTGTTAGGGAAACCACAAGTATAGAGATTGTCACCACAAAAATGGCAAAGTGAGAGTTGTCCACAATGTTTAGCAAGTTGAAATAGTGGAGGACATGGGCAGTAGAATACCAAGGATCTATGCATCCCTAGACAACAAACAAGCTGACTTTCAATCACACATGATTGAAGTTGAAGGTATGATCAATAACCATGCCTTTACTATTTTAATTGATTCAGGGGCTAGTCATAGTTATATAGATCCTCGAATGGTGGAAAGTTTTCATTTTCCAAGAAGCAAACATGGAAAAGATTGGTTAGTGCAGCTGGCTACATGAGCCAAGAGAAAGGTTGTTGAGTTGGTTAAGTCACATCCAGTGGACATGAATGGACTAAGCACACGATCTGAATTGAACATATTACCTTTAGGTTCCTATGAATTTCTAATTGGGATGGATTGGTTGGACCAGCACCATGCCATCTTAGACTATCGTAACAAGGCATTCACTTGCCTAGATGAGGAAGGAAAACCAAGGAAAGTACAAGGAATTCCTAGAGTAGTTGCTATCAGAGAAATCTCAACAATGCAACTGAAGAAGTGCTACAGGAAAGGATGTCAATTATTTGCAGCTCATATGGAAGAAGCACCTGAGGATAAGGTGTCAGATATTGAATACCATGTAGTATTAAAAGAGTTTTAATATGTATTTCAGGAGTCACCCGGACTACCCCCGAAGAGAGATATTGATTTCTCTATAAACTTGATGCCTGGAGAAGCTACAGTGTTTAAAAATCCTTACAGAATGAGTACACCAGAGCTGAAAGAACTCCAATTGAAGCTTGAAGAACTTATGAAGAAGGGGTATATATGCCTAAGTGTGTCACCTTGGGGTGCCCTGGTCCTGTTCGCAAAGAAGAAAGATGGGACATTGAGATTGTGCATCGATTTCAACAGTTTAACAAAGTGACTATTAAGAACAAGTATCCTTTGTCGAGGATCAATGATCTCTTTGATCAGTTGAAGGATGCCAAGATATTTTCAAAAATAGATCGCAGGTCATGGTATCACCAAGTAAGGATAAAGGATGAAGACATCAGCAAGACCACCTTCAGAACAAGGTATGGTCATTATGAATTCACAGTGGTGCCATTTGGGTTATCAAATGAACCCACTTTTTTCATGTGCCTAATGAATGGTGTATTAAGGGAATATCTAGATAAGTTTGTCATAGTATTTTTGGATGACATCCTACTGTATTCCAAGTCATAGGAAGAGCATGAACATCATATGAAGATGGTGTTGTAGGTGCTAAGAGAGCACCAATTGTATGCCAAATTGATCAAGTGCTCATTTTATCAAAAGTAGATCCATTACTTGGGGCATATCATTTGAAAGGATGGGATAGACATGGATCCTGAGAAGATAAAAGCCATCAAATTATGGTCAACACCGAAGAATGTGACAGAATTCAGATCCTTTATGGGTCTAGCTAGATATTATAGAAGGTTCATTGTAGGGTTCTCAAGGATAGCTCACCCCATCACTTCCTTGCAAAGGAAGGAGAAGAAATTTCAATGGATAGAAGAATGCTAGAGAAGCTTCCAACAATTGAAGCAATTGTTAACCAGTGCTTTGATCCTAAGGATTGCATACTTGAATGAAGATTTTGTAGTGTGTACAGATGCATGCAAAGAAGGACTGGGAGGAGTCCTTAGTCATAATGGGTTTGTAATATGTTATGAGTCCAGAAAATTGAAAGAGAATGAAAAGAACTATGCAAATCATGATTTGGAATTGGCATCCATAGTGCACGCTCTAAGGAAATGAAGGAACTACCTCATGGGAAGGAGGTTTGAACTAAGGATAGACCATAATGGTCTGAAGTATTTGTTTGATTATCCAACCTTGAATGCTAGGCAGAGTAGATGGTTGGAATTCCTTTGTGGGTACGACTTTGATATCAAGCATATCAAAGGAAAGGAGAACAAAGTGGTTGATGCACTCAGCAGCAGAGTGCATGAACTACATTCTACAACCATTAGCATGTATCAAACTGGTATTAAAGGAAGAATTTTGGAAGCTGCAAATGCAGATTTGCAGTACATGGAATTGGTAGCAAAGCTACAACAAGGTAAGATGCTATAGAAAGTGGAATATTATAAATTGAAGGTTGATGGAACACTCCTGTACAAAAACAAAATTTATGTACCTAAATTCCAGGAATTGAGAATTATGATCTTGAAAGAAATGCATAATGTGGCTTATGCTGGGCACCCTAGATATCAGAAAACAATGGAAGCAATCAAGATCCATTACTTTTGGCCAGGAATGAAGAAGGATATTACATAATACATCGCCATATGTATGGAGTGACAGAAGGTCAAAGCTAAGAATAGGCACCCAACAGGGTTGCTACAGCCTTTACCCATTCCTGAGTGGAAGTGGGAAGTGGTGACAATGGATTTCATCATAGGATTACCCAGAACAAATAAGCAACATGATTCTATCATGGTGGTGGTGTATAATCTTACGAAAGTTTCCCATTTTATTTCATTGAAGACTACTCATAAGGCAACCAATGTTGTCGATATCTATATGAGGGAAGTAGCATGATTGCACGGTATTCCCAAAACAATTGTGTCTGACAGAGATCCGAAATTCACCTCAAAATTATGGAAAGGGTTATTCAAAGGGTTCAGAAGCAATCTGAACTTCATCACAGCCTATCATCCTGAGTCTGGTGGGTAGACAGAGAGGGTGAACCAAGTTATAGAAGATATGCTAAGGATGTATGTGATGCCTCATTTTGTTTTGTGGGGCATCGTGGATATTGTGGCATCACTGGCGTGTCATTATTCCACAAATGTCAGGGGTACGTACAGACAATTTAAATCTAGAAGTGTGGAATACGCACATGGTGTCCACCATCAACTCATTCAAGGTTTGATCTAAACTATGGTTAATTAGATTCATGGAAATTCAGAATTTTTTTGACATTCATGGGTTCCATGGATTTCAACATCTCCAAAACGAAGTATGGATTTCAACACCTTTTATTAAGAGGTGAATCAAGATTTTTTTTACATCTAGATATAAGAGAATTGAGATTTCATCACATCCATCTATAAAAGAACAGGTTCTAGGGGGCTGACTAAAAGATCACGTTTCCTTTTCTCAGTCTGGTGTAGAGCTAGTAGGTAGTATAGATGGTCACAACGTTTTGAGGAACCCTTTTACCCGCTCTGTCAAGGTTTGGAAGCTGAAGTGTTCTAAGAGGAAGTTAGTACTGGGTATGGATATTGGACTGGAGGAATCGTGCACCTTGTTGCTCTGTGCTTTAGTAGGTAGACTAGCCTATCGATCGAGGTGTAGCACTCCCATGGAGGAATGGGTGAAATAGAATTGGCTCACGTTGTTGGGTTACTCACCGGAGTTGCTATCTTTGCCTAGAGGGTGGTCGGGTTTCGTGTTCAAAAGTCTGGAAGACTCTAAACTAGTTTTAAAAACTTTATGGAGTTTTGATGGGGGTAGCCTAATGTTAAAACTTTGGTGTTTGAATTTTAACCTGTCCATTGAATACTTCAGTTTAAGGTACATCTGGGTGCTTATGCCGAGTCTCCCACTACAACTATGGAATAGAAAATCATTGGAAGTAGTCAGGAACTCCATTGGCCCATTTCTAAAACTAGAAGAAAATGATCTGTCATCAATGGATAAGTGTGTGGAAAAAATCCTAGTTGAAATAGACATTCATGGCAGTCTCCTAGAAGTACTGGAAATAGGATGGAGGGACCTTCGATTCACACAACGTTTGGACTACCTGGGGTTGCCTTTCCATTGCACCCTTTGTAGAAGAATTGGTCATCTATGAAAGGAGTGTACAAAGGTTTTTGGCTCTTTACCAGAGGAAGAGTTAGATGGAAACTCACTTGGTGAAAACGTCACACCATTGGAGAATGATGGATTTCATATGGAGTTCCAAGGCCTCTGCACAGTGGAAAATCCTACTCCTATGGAAGCGAATTTTATAGGTAAGTTAAAGCACTTCTGTCCCAAGATTTACTCTTCATTATTAGTATGGAAAAGAGACTACTTGAATAATATTTTATTTCCTGACCATTCTAAAGGGATGGTGCCAGCTTCTGCTTGTCTTAATCCTCTTCCCGACTCTGAGCTAGGCATTGGGGTTACCACTCCTATTAACCCACTGACTTCCCCTTCATTAGAGGCCACTGATCCTTCTGCTAGTCAACCTGGCCCCACTTATGAGGTTACCTTTGTCTCTGGTTATACCGAACCTGAACTAAGTGATAGTGCTTTGGATAGTCTATTAACCGACCTTATTCCTGCTGGGAATAGACCCACTAATCCTATTCCATTACCTACTTTCCTAGGTATTGCTCCTGTTGAGAGGTTGGCTTCTGCCAGTACTTCTTTGGACTATGTTGAGAAGGGTTGCAGCTCTGGTAGTGACCCTGCATGGTCTAGGGGATTGGGGTACAAAGCCTCACCTATTAAAACTCAAAGTGCCCGTAGGAAGGCAGGTTCTTCTTTCAAACCTTTACCTACTGCTACAAATACTGATCTCGGGGCGCTTAGAGGATTAAAACCCCTAGAAAGGGATAAGATATGATATTAGTAACTCTCAATATTAGAGGGGTTGGAGGACCCCTGAAACAAACCTCTATGCGTAGACTCTTGAATAATTCTTCTCCGATCATAATTTTCTTAAAGGAGACCGTGGTGTTAGCGGAAAGGAAATAAGGTTTATGTATAAATTAAGACATGACTAGATGAATTGTGTTGTGAGTTCTGTGGGGACTTCAGGTGGTTTACTTGCATCTTGGGATCCAAATTTATTTTCTTTTGAACCTTTTCTAAGTTCTGGTGGCATTCTATTGTTAGGTATTTCCTTAGCGGGAAAAAGAAAGCTATCACTTTTGAATGTCTATGACCCTTGTCAGGATAGGAAAGTTTTTTGGACATCTGTGGAAGCAACATGAATCCATTCTAAAAAGGATATCATCATAGAGGGTGATTTTAATTTTACTACTTCTCCAGAAGAAATTTGGGACATAGAGCATTATAAGATCCTTTGGCGGGCTTTTTCAAATCACTTATCATGAAAAACTCACTTGTTGATGTTTATCCTTCAGAAATTGTGTTGACTTGGAGGAACGATCAGGAAGGGATTGACATTATTTCAAAAAGACTTGATAGAGTTCTTATTGCAGAGGAACTATTGACTTATTATCAAAGGTTTAGGTCTTGGGTTCATTATCCCTTTCTTTCAGATAATGCTCCGATGTTTTTCGAGCTTGGTCTGGGGTATCTGAGGGTGGCACATCCTTTTAAACTCAACCCAATTTGGATCAGAGAGGATTATTTTGGACTGAGGGTAAAGGAGGTTTGGCTGGATCCAGGTTTTACTTCCACTCTAGGTTCACAAAGGAGATTGGTGGCAAAGATCACATCTCTAAAAGGTCATGTAAAATCTTGGGCCAAGGAAAATCATATCCGGGATGGGAGGAACCTTAAATTGATTGAGGAAACTCTTTTGTTAAAATATGAACAAATGTTTAAAGAAAATGAAAAGGAATTGATTGATCAACCGGTATTTAATCTAGAAAGAGAGAGGAAGAGACTCGTGCTGGCAGAGGAAGAGCTTTGGCGCCAGAAAAGTAGAGAGATATGGATCAAAGAGGGTGACAAGAACACAAAGTTCTTTCACCATTTTGTGAGCTACAGGAGTAATGAAAAATTCATATGGGAGATTAATGATGAGGTAGGAGTTCCACATATTGAGCAGGAATCCATCAATTCGAAAGCTACCAAGTTTTTCAAATCATTTTTCAACGACACTGGTCAAAATTCTATTGTGAGTCAGATCAATACTGTTAGATTGTACCTGACCATTGTTTGAAAGGATGAACAAAGAATACTAGTACAGGGTGTCACAAAGGATGAAATTCTAAGTATTATCAAGGGCTTTACAAAGGATTAAAGCCCCGGACCCGATGGTTGGACTGTGGATTTTTTCCTCTCCTTCTTCGAGCTTGTTGGCTAGGACCTTGTAGACATGGTGGAGGAATCTAGAATTGAAGGAAAGGTCAACAATTCGATAAACTCCACTTTTATTACCTTGATCCCAAAAGGTAACATTCCTACAGTGTTTAGTGATTTTAGGTCGATCTCTCTCTACAATCTATGCTACAAGATTATAGCCAAAGTGATAGCCAAGAGAATGAGACCTATTTTATCATGATCCTTATCAACTAAACAATTGGGATTTCTAAAATGTAGGAAAATCCTTGATGCGATCGGGACAACACAAGAATGTTTACATAACATCAAAAGTAAAAAATTACAAGCTATAATTCTAAAACTCGATCTAAAAAAGGCATATGATTGCACAGATTGGGAATTTTTGAGGCTTCTCCTGCTTCAAAGTGGTTTTGGCCTTCAAACGACCAACTGGATTATGGCTTGTGTTACATCAACTAATTATTCCATATTGATAAATGGAGAACCAACAAACGTTTTTAAAAGCAATAGGGGGCTCAAACAGGGATGCCCGGTGTCTCCCCTCCTTTTTATAATGGTTATGGAAGGTCTTAGCTTGGAAATCAAGAAAGTAAAATAGGCGGGCTATATCTCGGGCATAAAGGTATCCAGGATGATTAGAATTCTCCATCTCCTCTTCATCGATGATATCTTGATCATGACTAGAACGAATCTCGCTGAATGGGAGGTAATACAGGAAATTTTTAAAAACTTTTGTTGCGCTCAGGTCTGATTATTAATGCACATAAATCAGTCATTCTCCATTTGGGGGTCCATATGGAAGATCTCAATTCTATTAAGGATAATCTTCACTTTCATTGTAAGGATCTGGCATCCGACTTTAAATATTTGGGTTACTGGTTAAAACCCGACATCTATAAAGAAGTAGATTGAAAATGGCTTATAGATAAATATGAATCAAGGATTTCTCATTGGAGTAATAAGTGGTTGTCTCTAGGTGGTCGCTTAGTTTTGATAAAGGTTGTCCTGGAGGGACAACCATTTTACTGGTTGGCTCTTGCACATGTCCCAATATTTGTTCTCCATTCTATCCATAATTTTTGTTTTGAATTTCTCTGGTCCAGCATTAATCGCAAAAGGATGTACCACCTTAGTAGTTGGTTGACAATTGCTAGAACAAAAATTTATGGTGGCTAGGGGCTGCTCAATATCCTTCTTTTCTACAGATCACTTGCAACTAATTCTTTGTGGAGAGCTTTAATGAAGCAAGGGATTTGGAAAAGTGTTTTAAAGGATAAATATTTCCCTCACGTTCCAGTTTGGACTTGGCTTAGATCGACGGACTCGGCTCCTCATTTTGGCTCTTAGACATGGAAAATTTTGTGTAACACTTTGCCATTAATTCTCCTTTGGTTGGATTGGAAACTGGGTTCTGGCCTCTCGATTATCGTGGGGAGGGACGTGATTTTAGGTATGGGAAAGGAAGCTCTTTTATCATAGGAACTAGTGTGTTGCCTCAATCAAAAAGGAATTCACTACTTATTTTAAGCAAACCTACATTTTATTGGAGCAACAACATGTACTAGTTGGATTACGAGTGTAGATTTGGAGCTGACTGACTTGCTTGCGGTGGAGTGGGACTACTATAGACAGTCATTGATTGAGTCCGGAATTTCTTTAGGTGAAAATCAGGATGAACTGATTTGGGTTGGTGGAGACAACTCAAGTAACATCTCTATAAAAAATATCTATGAAGGACTTTCCAATTCTCTGTGGAAAACAAAGCTCGGAGGATGGCGGAGAAACTTATGGAAGTGGGAGTGTCCCCTGAAGATTCAACTATTTGTTTGGATCCTAGCAGAAAACAAGATCTTATCATGGAAAAATCTTCAAAAGCAAGGATGGAAGGGCCCAGATATCTATATTTTATGTAGAAAATCTAGAGAATCTACCAAACATATTTTCATAAATTGTTCCTTTACGCGATCTAAATGGGAGGAGCTCCAAAAGGATTTAAAACGTGTCTATAGATGGAATGGTATTACAGTGTCAGAATTGTTTAGAAACTGGACCATCCATAACAAAAACTTGATAACTCTTCCAGCTTATGTCTGTTGGTTTATCTAGATCAATAGGAACAAGGCAACTTTTGAAGATTTGATGCCATCAGTGAAAATAATTTTTTACCTATCCTGTAGCGCTATGGGCATCCACTCGAATATTCATAAAGGAAATATCTCTCGATCTCTTGCACCTATCTACCCAGTAGACAAAACATTGGCTTGGTTTGACAGTGCATCTCAACAAAAAGGTCTCTTAAGTGGAACAGGGAGCGTCTTAAAACTGGATGCTCACAGAGATTACAGGTGGATCATGAATTATGGGAAAGGAACCAACACCAGAGCTGAGATCATGGGAGAATGGGCTACTTTAGTGCTTGCTGTTAGATTTTCAGTTTCTAAGTTACTTGTTATGGGAGACTCCAAGATCGTGATAGATTGGCTCAACAAGAAAGGTGACCTCAGGGTGGAAAATCTAGATGTGTGCAAGGAAAGAATAGTTGATTTATATCCTCTTTTCAGAACTATTACTTTTGCGCATATTTATAGGGAGGCGAACAATGAAGTGGATAGTCAATCAAAAAAGGCCCTTCACTATTGTCATGGGAGAATAGCATATACCTTATGGATGGATGGACATGAGGGCCCACCTAAGTTCATATCTCTTTAGCTTCTATACTGATGGTCATTTATCTTTTCTCTGTCTTTGGTCTCTTTTGAACTGGAACTGGTGCATATTAAGCTTCCAGTTTCTTCTCGACTATGTGTAGTTTTTTATATGTTTTCCATCTTTGGCATTTTTGCCTCTTTATTAGACTATTACTCTATGTTTTCCTACCTGGATAGTACTGGTTTTTTTGCCACAGCCAATGTGGATAAGACACATGTAAAAAATTATATTATGCTTAATATAATGTGAAATTTTCTTTTGGAAAAAAGAGAATCTAGATTGTCACATCATATTTATATTATGTGGTATTATTTTCTAGACCATGTTTTAATTTGATATCAACAACATAATCTATATTTAATTAATAAGGGTTATGATATTCTCACCACTTTTGAGTGGTAGTGGTTTAACTTTAGCTTCAAAACATTTGTATAGAGATCAACTTCTTTCATTTATTGGTCACACCTACTCTCTTCGCGAATTGGGGATTATACCTTCCACCAGAAAATTGTATCCCGTTAAAAAGGGTACTTGTCTTGATATTGTCTAAACAAATTCATGTGAAGAGTTTAGTGCCTCAAGACATCATTCCTATTTTCCATTGTCCCACTTATTATTTTGGTGATGTTCTAATTAGTGAAGATAAAACACAAGCTTGAAGGATGACTAACTCTCAATGTGGCCACCTTAGGTATCCATATTTAGAACTCATTTCCTCTACACAATAGACAAAACATAGGGTGGATGCATATTGGTATTCCATAACCTATTCATTGCTTTGTCTAGCTGGTCTTGATATTCATAGGCTACCTCCACACACATTCTTGATGGCTGCTCGATATCTTTTTCAAGAGAGAGATAAACAAGGGAATTTGAGTTGAGATCTATAAAGCTTACCCTCGATCCACATGGTCAGAGCCTAGAGAATCAATTTTCCCAAAGCTCCATCACTATTCTAGTGTATATCCACTAGTACATATGACCAAATTTGCGACGACTTTTCATTGCTATTGCCACACTTATCCATCGCAATTTCCACAAAAGCCGAGACTTTTTTTCGTCGCTATATCCATGAACCAGGTGTTTGTGGAAACAACGATGAAATCAAATCTCCACGTGTCATCACCATCAATATTGGTTAGCCCTATGCATCATCGAAATTACGACAAAACTTCGTTGCAATTACGACAAAAAACCGTGGCAATGTAAAAAAAATTGTGGAAAGTTGCGATGCAAAAGCGTGGAAATTGCGACGAAAGTTTATGCCAAGACAAAAACTTACGACACAGATGTTGTATGTGTGATGAAAAATCATGGAAAATTGTGAAGAAAAAGTGTGGCAATAGCGACAAATGTTTATGACAAGACCAAACTTATGACGTAGATGCTGTATGTGCGACGAAAAACCGAGGAAAATTGTGATGAACTTTCGTCTCTATTGCCACGGTTTTTCAAAATAAAAATTGGCTTCCGATGAACTATCATTGATATTGCGATGCATCCTTTAAGTTTTAAAAAAAAAAATGCACAAGATATGGTATTACCATATTACATTGTAATATGGTATACCATATTACAATGTAATATGGTAATGCCATACTACATTGTAATATGGTATTACCATATTACATTGTAATATGGTAATGCCATATTACATTGTAATATGGTAATTCCATATTACAATGTAATATGGGATTACCATATTACATTGTAATATGGTAATTCCATATTACAATGTAATATGGTAATGCCATATTACAATGTCTCTAATTTCTCAACAACATGCAAGAAGTTCTTTTTAAAAACAACTTAGGATAGTGATTTGTCCTGAGTGGGATGGTGACCTTGGCATTCAACAAGATAGGAAGTAATTCATTGATGACAAGTGTAGCAGGTGTGTAGGTCGACAAGTGTAGAAGGTGTGCAGGTCCATAGGTGTAGCCGAAATTTCTATTGAAAGATGGATGTTAGAGAAAATGTGTATATCTTTTAGATTGAACAAGATTATAGTAAATATATATATATCCCCTACAAATAATCAAGGCACTAATCAACCAAATATTGGAAGCATGTGTTATAGTGAAGTTGGATTAGAAGTAAGGATACCAATATGACAATATACACAAAGAATAATTTGGAATATTACTTTCAAAAAAACACATGGATTGCATGAGTGAGTCATTATGCAATTTATATTACACAATACTATGACAACACTTCTA
>ML799203.1:112114-132588 GCA_009831015.1 Picea engelmannii | reverse complement strand
ATTAAGTTTAAAACCTGACCTCAACTATCCATGTTTGCCAATTTTTCTAGCTCAGGAATGGGTTGATGAAAGTAGGGGCCCAAACCCAATTTAATTATCCTATTTGAAATGATTTTATGTGGATCATATTTCCAGGGTTTTCCATGAATCAGATCCAATGCATCCAACATTCTCTAAACAACATTTTGAGCTTCTCTTGATCTCACAATAAAATGACCAACATCTTGTGGAAACTTAAAAGTGATCTTGTGATTTGTAGAAGCAAAATGAATTTGAATTGAATTGAATCTCTGGCGTATATACTCCAAAGAAACATTTATGGTAGTTAAATAGACAAGTAACTTGAAAGGTTTAAACTCGCAACCATACACCCTTATAATTTTACAATCCTTATACAGGTACCAGTCTCCAACTCTTGTCTGTGGGTTCAATTGTAGTAAAATCCTACATTAAGGGTGAATTCAAACATTAAATTACTAGATTTTATCAACAAATTCAAACAGTGTACATGATTTTATTAACAAATCTAGTAAATCCCTCATTTTTAGCATGCTTCCTCACTAAAGGTGTCCATTCAATCACAAAAGAAGGGTTACCTAGCTCATCCTATGTTTTTGTTTCAATATGCTTGAAACTAAAAATACAAAATGAGGTATACCAAATATGATTGGTTTCTAAAACACCTTGTTACGTTGAAATTCATGAACTACAAATGAATTGCATTTGCTAGGTACTTTACATAATTGAATTTCACCAAAGGAGTATCATGTGGGGGAGGGATTGCTGCCATGAACCCTAGAATTTTTTCATCAATGGTATTATCATGTTCATATCCTATGATTAAGCACATCATAGAAACGGATTCCCTTCCAGTGTCGAGAAGGATATCAACTTTATATGGTGGTGGGATTATGGAACAAAATATCCCTTGCCCCAGATGTCTTTGTAAAAGGATCACTTTCAGGTTTTGTTCCAAAGACCTATATTATTCTATTAAGAATTCCTCTTGTAACATATTTAAATCAAGGTTTTCAGGTAAGGCCAACATTTGGGAAATGGCTACGGGGATTATATTAAAGATGGTCATAGACCCATCTATTGATAACACATAGCGTCGCTGAGGATTATAGCATTGGGCACAGAGGGATACTAACTAAGGAAAATCATAGGTCTCATGTATAATATATTTGGTGAGGTCTAACTCCCGTGTTCAAATTCAATCACGAGAATCCATGAACCTACCATAGGATGCTTGTCTTATCTTATAGGGAGTAGTTCGCGTCATCTTAGTTTCACAAATTTCCCCATCTCTATCAGATAAATGTTGGTCTTCAGTAGGGGGTTTGGCTAGACATTTTGGTTTTCCAGGCTTCTTTTGAGCATCCATTTTTGTTCACATAGGCAAATAGAATAGTAAAAGATTCAATGAGATTTAAAATCTATGAAAAATTTACCTGGTGATGTTTCCACACAAACTTCCTGTTGGCAGAGTCGAAATACCGATGGAGATTTATTTCCCAACAACCCAAAATTTGAATCTATTTTGTTTATTATTCCTTCCAAAACTTGACATTGTACCGAGTAGGCATGGAATTTCATGTTCACCCTCCCTGTCAAGTGATTTTTTTATGATGGGTAAATTTTTCAAGTACCTTTAGAATTTACAGTTTACCCAATTTTATAGAATGTAATTTGCTTTTGTTATACATCAGAGTGTCTGTGAAATATAACACACACACACACACACACACATATATATATGTATCACTAGAACACTTCTATAGAAATTATGAACAAATTCTTATTAAATGCAACACTGATTACATAACACAATCCACATTTATCGATAATGCATATGATAATTTTATTGTACTATGTATTAATGGTACAACACTTTTAGAAATTATTCATAAATTCTTATTAAATATAATACTTATTACATGCCATGAATTACGAGATACAATATTATGAACATGTCCAAAAAAATGATCAAAGAATCCTAATTGTTTTCAACAATCCAAAATTATCACTATAATCTTCCATGGAGGATTTAGAAATTACACAAAAGTAACCATAGTTGAAAAACAGAGAATGATCAATACTAGCATCATACAATCATAACACACTTAATCAGTCCACTTGGAAACACATCAGATATTTCATTTTCGGGCCCATATTTCATGATGTATAGCACACTAACTAGCCCACTTGAGAACACCTCATTTGATATTTCTTTTTCAGGGGTGATCTATCAGTCCACTTGGCAACACTAAATTTGATAATTCATTTTCGGGGCCCATCTTTCATGGCGTCATAGCACACTTACCATACCAAACCACGTTTGAAGTTGAGTGGTTTTACTTTTAGTAGCACATCATTACATAAGTGGTAATACTTTACCACCTAGAAGATGTGTGATAAATGAGAATCCACCATGTCAACATAGTGGTTTCTGCTATGTGGATCAACGAACCAAAATTAAGTGACACATATGTTCATGACCCACGTTAATTGAGAACCCTTGATCTTTTGCAATTTAAATCTTCAGCTCATCGCCATACCATGCTTCCAAATATTGCTTTGTGGTCACACAAGCACACTTAATTAGTCCACTTGGAAACACCTAATTTGATATTCATTTATGGGGCCCATCTTTCATGACCTCATAGCAAATTAACCATACTAAACCACCTTTTAAGTTGACTGGTTTTACTTTTAGTTGCGTGGATAATTACATAAGTGGTAATACTCTACCACCTCAATGATGCGCACTAAATGACAAGCCACCACGTCAATGTAGTGGTTTTCGCTATGCAGATCCATGGAACAAAATTAATTAATAGTAATTTTTACAACCCATGTTTTATTACAACCGTTGATCTATTGCAATTTAAACCGTCATATTATTTCCATACCTTGCTTCCAAGGATATTTGATGATTGGAGTGATCGTAGTGTGGTATTAACCAAAAATGCTACAAAGACTTTTCCAAAGAGTTGTGTCTTCGCTAGGAAAACTACAAGGTTTCATCAAGTGCATCTTGAATCCACTTCATCTTCCATATTTTCCTTTTCCTCTTCAATATCCTCTTTGTTTCCTTGTTCTTGGTAACATACTAGGGATGAATTCCCTTAAAAATATAATAATTATATAGGAAGGAGGTAACAAGCTATACCTCCTATAGTTGGATCCTCTTTCAGGTATCAAGCTACCTTGGTTCCTCTACCTGTTGCTTCCTAAACTCATGGTCCGAATGTGCTTTAGGTTCACTCAATTAAGCTTAAACTCTAGCAAGTGTTACATTTATGAAAATAAGATTTGGCCTGACAACCTTTTTGATTTTTTATATTTCAACCACCGATCAAAACTAAAGCCAACACCATTAGCCCCAACCCATGTTTATGCACCCAATTTTTTGTTGACTAAAGGAACCCATATGTAATTGATTTGTGGAGTTATCATTGGTGCTATGTTCACTAGGTATTACACTTATTTATGCCCCCATTACCAAGGTGATGCACCTAAGGGGTTATAAGAGGTAATTTATAATACCCCAAGGCCAAGCCCCTAATTTTTAATCATGAAGTGTAAACATGTTTCATAGGTTGGTGAGACAAGTAATGATAAGATAGTATGCTTATGTGATAGTTGGACTAGAGTTCCTAGGATGCTAAGGCCAGGAGCCTGTTTTGTATATGTAAATATTCAAATCATTAATATAAAAGCATCACTGGGTGTAGAACGACCATGCTGAAAGAGTATGGAGGACTAGGATCCACTAGGCTAGCTAAGGGATGGGGCTGAGAGGCTGGAAAAATGGGATAAGCTTAAGAGATTAAATATCAGAGAATAATATATATTATTATTCTAAATGTTATGAGGAGGATATGAATTTATCCTAAGTTCCTTTGGGAAGGGGAACGACTCCCAAATGGAGAGGAACGTGCTTCATGAGCACCATGTGTCATCTCAGGCACATGCAAATATATATGGGGATTTTGACTATTTCGAGATATTTTTCCATTCCTTCCACTGACACATGCAGCCAACAGGAAAGCAATAAAACTATGAATGCTATTGTTGAACCCTCGACTATATCAAACCTCTGCAATGAGCTCAAACTGATATCTTTGTTGAAAATGTACCCTATAGGTTGCTTGTGTTTAGTTATGCCATTACGATGCCCCACATCCAGTTTTATTGTTTCCATCACCCTTTCCTGTGTGTTGAGGAGATGGATTGAAGAAGCAGGTTGTCAAGCCTGTGAGAAATTATCTCCAGGTGAGAGAGTTTGTTGAGGAAGTGATTTCTCCTGGAGGGAGTCCAGTAACAGCTACATAGCTCTAAGAAATCTTATCCAACATGTTTTCTAAGCCCTGGAAGGCAGGTGGAGCAGCCGATGGATTGTGTGGCCATGAAGGTCTATACTCCTGGGGTGGGACAAGCATGTGGGAAATGAGAGTCTGTGAGTAGTGGGGGTAAGTGACTCTTTGGAGGAAATCCTTCCTGTGAACTGGTGCAACTTCTTGTTGTCCTTTCCTAGCCTAGGAATCCCTTGCTCAGTGGAGTTTAGTCCCAATTCGAGGGTGACCCACTAATGTTGTCCCTCCACCAAGATTTGTGGAAACTTTGGTCGTGTTTGACCATTTTTGGGACTTCGACAGGCTAGTCGAATACGGAGCGCCCAGGCGAAGTAGAGATCATGGGATCTCACCCCCTTTTATGGACCTTTTGGGTTTAGGTTTTATGTAATGGGTATGGTATGTCGGACCATGGGTTTACCCATGATGAGGCCTATTTTGTAATGTATAAATAGATAGCTAAGCGATGTAAGAAGTAGTAAGTACTGCAATATATGTGATTGTAGTCTGATTGTGCTAAGTGCAAATACTTGTGAATGCTTTGTGCATATTGTTGAGACTTACAGAGCTAAGTGCAAGTGTTTTTTAATTTCTTTGTGTAGACATATTTTATGAAGGATTTGTGATGTGACCTACTCGGGGAAGGAGGATCTGGCGAGGTGCGCATAGATCTCATGTCCTATCCAGAGTTGGCTCTGAGGCTCTGTGCATGTAATATGATTAGAAGAAGCTAATAAATAAGAAGAAGAGTTGGTGGACATAGCCCCACACTGGGGTGAACCACATATATCCTGTGTTTTTATGCTTTGTTTGATGTATTGATGTTGTTCATGTATTTACTTGCTTAGTGAATTGATATTGATGAATGATATATAGATCTGTTAATGCTATGTGCTTAGTATCTAAATGAATGCTAGATCTGAGTCAATGTTATGCGCTAAGTGACTGAAAGTATATGATCTTGGTTGTTACTGCATTGATATGTATTTAGGGTTTATCCTACGATGTGAACAAGGGTTAATGAATAATGAATGTTATTGGCTAAGTTTTGTGTTAAGGTATTGTGATCATAGATCTGTGTCCCAGCTAGGTTGTAGACACTTGAGTCCTGCAACCCCCCCCCCTTCTCCTACCTTGGGTGAGACTTCATATACTTCGCAGGTGTTGTCTAAAGGGTCAGTAGTTAGGGTTTTGTTGGTGCATTGTTGAAGTATTGAACCCTGGGTTTGCCCCTGTGCCAACAAATGGTTTCGTTGCCAAGACCTGAAACTTTGATTGCTAGGAACTAAAGAAAAGAGAAATTTCTATGCATAGATCTGTTACTGTAGTGCGCAGTAGTATACTTGACTTGTGAAGCTCTATGCTAAGAAAGGAACTAGATCCGAAGAAACGAGGTAAGATCTTGACGCTTTGTGCTCTGATAAAGGTAAGACAAAGGGAAATTTTTGTTTCGAAAAAATTAATCTAGATATGTTTGATAGATTTTGTCCTAGCCTGAAAACTAGGGCACATCTAGAAGAAATAAGATTTGATATGAATAGATCTGACAGAAATAGTGAAAGATATGTTATTCCTATGCATAGAAAGAATTTTTGGACTAATAGTGGATGCAGGATCCTAGAAAGAAGTTTTTGCAAGTACATCATTTTGATCCCAGTGCGCAGTATAGGAAATGTTGGTGATCATTTAAGAAAAAGAGAGGATTGACTCTTTGTTATAGTTGCATAAGACAGGGACATCTTTCTAAGGAATGCCTTGGTACAGGTCCTATTTTTCTTTGTTGTAAAGATGTTGGTCATGAGGTTTTGTATTGCCCAAGGATTATTGCTAAAGTTGAAAAGATGAACATGAGACAAGAAAACCATGAAGAAGCTCAAGAAGCTAAGGATATGATAAAGAACTAGAAAGAATCAGAGACTATATTATTACATATGAAAGAAACATTGAATGATCACAGAGATGACAGTTTATCGGAGATCTTGAAATACAAAAAGGAAATCGAGACGAGAATAGGATACTTCGACATAGACTGTATTCTAGATGAGGAAACATAGGTGAATATCATGTCAGAAAGCACTTGGAAAATCTTGGGAAAGCCTGCTATGGTTCCTTCATTGGGAGGGATAGGCTTGTTTAAAGGAAAGATGATAACCCTATGTGGAAGACTTACTCATGCACCTATGAGTGCTCATGGAACATTGAGAGAAGAATAATTTGAGGTTATTAAGTTTGTTGAGAACAACACTCCTTTTTCACTTTTGTTAGGAAATACTTGGATTGAGAGAAATTAGACCTGAAGGAAAGAAGAAGAGGAAGCTATAGAACAGAAAAACAAGAATTAAGGGATTTCATGGCTAGGAGGATAGCATGCTTAATTGAAGAAAAGGAGGACTATTCGAAGTAGCTAAGGCCCAGATACCTAGCTGTCAAATTTGAAAGAACGCAAGAAGGATTAAAGAGCCTATCCATGCAGGAGAGAAGAGCACCTACTCCAGAGACAATAAGAGAAGAAGTATTACCCTTGAACCCTATGAAATATTTTCAGCAGCACGAAGTTACTATGATAAGCGAAGATAAGAACAAGAATGGAAAGAGGAATCTAGAGATGCGTATCATGGGAAAGAAGGCAAGAAAACTCAGTAAGAAGAAAGCAAATCTAGAAACATTGCAGGAGGTTCTAGAGAGGACTTCGTAGAAGGAAGGCTTGTAGAAATTGAACCTCTTCGGAATAGTAGAACATCATAGATAGACACTTCACCACAATGAATCAATATGACCATTGGAGGCATCCTGACCATTAGAACGATTCTCCAGAAGCCAAGTGGGGAAGCACGTTGAAGCCATTCAGCAAATTCAAGCAAGAGTAGCAGAACTGGAATTGCAAATAGTTTCGAACACTCCACAGGAAGTGCGAGATCATAGGGAAGAAAATTCCATGGGCATAGTCGAAAGAATCAAGGAATTGGTCTTAGAATGAAAACAGCTAAGTAACTGAAGTGTGCAAACCTATGAGCACCTTGCGGAGGACCCAGAATTGAGAACATTGGAAGCACAACTCCAGGGAGTGAAGTAACAAGCATCCACAGTACAAGCACAGTTGAAACTCCTTTCAGTGGTTGAGAAGATGAAAAGGTCACAAGAATAGCATCCAGTTTAAAAAAAAATCAATGCCATTCAGAGTTGAGTCATGAAAGTGACACAGAGACTCAAACCGGTGCAGGATGAAGCCTACACACTTTTTGAAGAAATTGAGGGGCAAGGTGCACAGCTGGAACAAGTGGTCACCACAATAGAACAACGCTTAGAAGTACCTATCACCGAGACAGTAATCCAGGAGTTCGTCAAGAAGGAGGCTCTAGTGAAGAAGTAAGTCGAGGCAGCTTGATCCAAGCTCGAGGCCTTCGAAGCAGCATTGCCCAGATCAGAGCGACTCAGAACGAGTCACAGGTGAGTGTTAGGGGCAGGTTGGTCCTCGACCAATTTATGTGGAAACTTTGGTCATGTTTGACCATTGTTTGGACTTCAACAGGCTGGTCGAAGATGGAGTGCCTAGGCGAAGCAGATATCGCGGGATCCAGACCTTTTGGGTTTAGGGTTTATGTAATGAGTATGAGATGTCAGCCCATGGGTTTACCCATGCTGAGGCCTATTTTGTAATGTATAAGTAGATATCTAAGTGATGTAAGAAGTATTAAGTAGTGCAATTTATGTGATTGTAGTCTCATTTTTCTAAGTGCGGATACTTGTGAATGTTGTGTGCATACTGTTGAGACTTGCAGAGCTAAGTGAAAGTGTTTTGTAAGTGCTTTGTGCAGACAAATTGTAAGAAGACTTTGTCATGTGACCTACTCGGGGAAGGAGGATCTGGCGAGGTGCACACAGATCTCATGTCCTATGTGGAGTTGGCTCTGAGGCTATGTGCATGTAAGAAGATTAGAAGAAGCTAATAAAGAAGAAGAAGAGTTGGTGGACGTAGCCCCACACTGGGGTGAACCACGTATATCCTGTCTTGCTATGATTTGTGCGATGTATTGATGTTGTTCATGTATTTACCTGCTTAGTGCATTGATATTGATGAATGATACATAGATATGTTAATTATCTGTGCTTAGTATCTGAATGAGTGCTATATCTGAGTTAATGTTATGTGCTAAGTGACTAGAAGTATATGATCTTGTTTGTTAATGTGCTTATATGTATTTAGGGTTTATCCTGTTATGTGAAGGAATGTCAATGAATAATGAATGTTATTGGATAAGTTATGTGTTAAGGTATTGTGATCATAGATCTGTGTCCCAGCTAGGTTGTAGACACTTGAGTCCTACAACCCCCCCCCCCTTTTCCTACCTCGAGTGAAACTTCATCTGCTTCGCAGGTGTTGCCGAAAGGGCTGGTAGTTAGGGTTTTGTTGGTGCATTGTTGAATCGTTGAACCCTGGGTCTACCCCTGTGCCAACAACTAATGAGAGTGATGACTAGCATGGTCTAAGGCTGGGAGGTTCATGGAAGGTTTGTATGCATTTGATGCACTACAATTAAGAGATAAGTATCATTTATGTGCTTAATGGTTAATGATGTATTTTAGTGCATGTATGTGATTCTTATAATAATACCATGTGTTTCGCTGCATGTATGCTTTCATTTTATCTCTGTTTATTTCTGTTAACTTTATATGTGATTTATTCCGCAAAGAGCTTTATCTGCCATAGCCCAGCAGGTCTATGTCTGGGAATGGAAATTCTTAATTATCTATAACAGAGCTTGAGACCGTGTGTGTCTGAGGTAGCATGGTCAGGCCTATGGGTGGTTGGGGATGTTACAATATGGTATCAAAGAAGTTTGATTTTGGAGTAGTGGCGTTGTCCCCGATGAGGGTGGACGAGGAATGTTACAAGCTGGTATCATAGCCCATGGTTTCAACACTAAGCCTGGATGGTTGGATAAGTGGTTATTGAAGCAAAGGCTTCAAAGTGAACTATTGTCGAAATGGACAAAATTCATTCTCGGAGCATTCAAGATGTCAGGACGGCGTTGAGGGAACACATTGGTTGTGTTATGAAGCTCAGGAGGTATAGTGGTCCAATAAATTCAGCAAGGTAGAAAACCACAGTAATCATGGTTGATAAACACAAGAAGGAATTTGGGTGGCAGGATCTATATGGGGAAAGGTGGACCTTTCCCATTCCTCAGATCTATAGAAGGTGCATGAAAATTAACCTCCAAGTCCTTCAAACTTCTTGACTTCGGCGAAAATTATGTGTTGTTAAGCAAAAAGGACCAAAGCCCGAAGTTGCAAAGTTCTGAAGTACTTTTCAGCTGTATATCATCCAGGAGAAGGATGGTTATATATTCTCCCCCAAAGTAGATCGACTAGTTCAGGAGTTCAGTGTTCGAGAGAAATGGAGTGAGCTAAGGTGAAATATCTCGAGACCCAAAGTTCCAAAGTGATGTGGCATGATAAATTCACCCAGGGTGACGTGGAATTCCTTAGTCCTGCCACGTGTTAGTCATAATGGTACTTGGATGATCTTGTTGGACCAATATCAGTCTGACACATGGGGCCACATGTCACAATCTTATATGAGGACGGGTGTACTACATCGACCTCAGAAAGATTAAGCGGTTTGGGAATTCGGTATTCGGGAGAAATGGAGTGTGCTAGAGTGAAATCTCTCGAAGTCCCGAATTTTGTAGTTAATCCAGACCGTTCATTAAAGGAGACACATGCTCTCTAATCAACTTATTTGGGATTTTGACATTCGGTATAAACGGAGTGTGTTGATGTGAAATCTCCCGAAGCCTGAAGTCCTGAAGTGACATGGCATGTCGACATCACCTGAGATGATGTGGGCACTCAAGATGCATGCTATGTATCAATCAAATTTGTATTTTTATCAACCTTGTTGGACCAATTAGTAGTACAACACATAGGGGCCATGTTTATATGATGAAAACAGTATTATGTGGGCCTCGGAAAGTTAAAAGGGTTCGGGAGATTGGCGTTCAAAAGAAATGAGAGAAGAAGGTGTGAAATTCTCTGAAGCTAGAACTTCTGAAGCATCGAAGTTCTGAATAAGCACCTGTCACCTTAGTTCTTGGCCACAGCCTGTGGTCACATGAATTTGGCGACCGAATAAAAGGGTCTAATGCCCAAAATTTTGTTTTAAGAACAGGAAAAGTCTTAAAGAAGGAGCTTGTGAGGTCCCTGATTGAAAAAACCTGCATCAAAAGAAGTAAGGAAAGGATGTAAAGCTAAAGAGAGGATCTAGCATGGATCTAAGAGCCAATTCAACTCTGAGAATTAAGAATAGATGAACATAGATCACCTTCCAGGAAGCGCCATTGCTCAAATAGTCATAACTTCCTGCTCAAAACTCAGAATTGAGCAAGGGAGCAGTCGTTGGAAAGGCCTAGAACAATAGACGACAAATGTTCACCCAGAAATTGTCTATGGATAGTGAAATTTCTCCTTAAATGAACAGAAGGAATTATGATCCTTTATAAACTATAATTTTACATGTTTGCATGGTTTTTCTCAGACATTTAGCCTTACAAGAGTTTTGTTGGCCACACACTTTTGCAGAGTTTTCAGCTGCAAAAACATAACAAAATATTCCTGGAGTGCATGTATATGGAGGATGAAAAAGAGGCTTAAAGTCAGGAATATGGGGTTAGAGGAATGAATGTCCATCTGAGAATTGAAGGAACAAATTCCAATGGACATGGAGAAGGAAAGGATGAATACAACAATCTGGTGGAGACCATCAGAAAATTACAGGAAGATGTCCAGAGCCAAAAAGTTGATAATGAAAGGCTTATGAAGGCCAAAGAGCAGCATGAAGACTTCAACATGAAGTTAATGAAAATCCTAGATATAATTGAGAAGAAGTTAGACAAGGAGAGTGCCTCCAGCAAGTCAGGAAGCCACAAGTCCCATGATGAGAAAACAATATCAAGGAGTGTTAGCAGTCACCACCACCACTCTCAAAGGAATTCAAATAGGAGGACACATAGAAACTTAGGTACATCCCCTATCAGGAAGCATAGGAGGTCTAGGGTGGATGAATTAAAGGAAGAAATGAACAAGATCAAACCTCCTACTTTTGATGGAGAGCACAAGAAGGATGAAGATGTTGAGACATGGTTGATGGGCATGAGGAAATATTTCCAGCTGCATAATTATTCCTCTCGTGCAGAAGGAAGAATTGCAATCTACCAGCTGAAAGAAAAAGAATCCATGTGGTGGGACCAGCTTGTGCAGGTGCAGAACATTAAGGAGAAAAATGTGACATGGAAAGAATTCAAGAAGTATTTTGACAAGAAATACTTGACCAAGAGATATTAGGACAAAAATATGAAAGAGTTATTTGAACTCAATCTTGGCGGCATGACCATTGATGAGTATGAAAGGAGATTCCTGGAACTGTTGAAGTATGTCTCCTTCATCCAATATGAGATAGTTAATATTCAGAGGTACCTGAGTGGGTTGTCATCTTTCATTAGTGATAAAATCCAATACGATGATCCTAAAACATTGGAAGAAACCATAAGAAGAGTTAAGTGCTTGTATGATCAGAAAAAAGGAAAGCCTAACTTATAGAAGGCTTGGGAGGACAAGAAGAAGTTTAATAGAGATCTAAGGAAGAAGGGGAGCAAGCCTCCATTCTTCAGAAATAATCCTCAAGGACAGACAGCCTTTAGAGATCCCAATATGGCTGAGGCAGGTGGGAAAAGGCCAAGGAAACCACCGATCCAATGTTGGGTTTGTAAATGAGATCATAAGTATAAGGATTGTCCTCACAAAGATGACAAAGTGAGATTTGGCCACAATGTCCAGCAAGTAGAAACAATGGAGGACATGGGCAGAAGTGTGCCAAGGATCTATGCAGCCCTGGACAACAAGCAAGAAAAGTTTCAATCACACATAATTGAAGTAGAAGTTATGATCAATAACCATTCCTTTACTATTTTAATTGATTCAGGGGCTAGTAATAGCTATATATATCCTAAGTTAATGGAAAGATTTCAATTTCCAAGACACGAGAATGAGAAATCTTGGTTGGTGCAGCTGGCTACAGGAGCCAAGAGAAAGGTTGTTGAGTTGGTTAAGTCATGTTAATTGGGCATGAATGGGTTGAATACCAAGGAATATCTGAACATCTTTCCTTTGGGTTCATATGAATATCTAATTGGTATGGATTGGTTGGACCAACACCATGCCATCTTATATTTTCATAACAAGGAATTCACTTGCCTATATGAGGAAGAAAACTCAAGAGTAGTCCAAGGAATTCCTAGCACAGTTATTGTCCGAGAAATATCAACAATGCAGTTGAAGAAGTGTTATAGGAAGGGATGCCAAGTTTTTGCAGCTCATATGGAGGAAACACCTAAAGATAGGGTTCTAGATATAGAATATCAAGCAGTCCTAAAAGAGTTTGAGGATGTGTTTAAGGAGATACCAGGACTACCCCCAAAGAGATTTATTGATTTCTCTATAAATTTGATGCCTCGAGCAGCTCTAGTGTCAAAGACTCCCTACAAAATGAGTATTGTAGAGCTGAAGGAGTTGCAAATGAAGATTTAAGAGACATTGAAGAAGGGGTACATACTCCCAAGTGTGTCACCTTGGGGTGCCCCATTGTTATTTGTGAAGAAGAAAGATGGGACCTTGAGATTGTGTATTGATTTCAAGCAGTTAAATAAAGTAACTGTGAAGAACAAGTATCCTTTGCCAAGTATTGATGATCTCTTCGATCAGTTGAAGGATGAAAGGATATTTTCAAAGATTGATCTCAGGTCAGGATACCATGAGGTGAGGATTAAAGATGAATATATCAACAAGAATGCCTTCAAAACAAGGTATGGTCACTATGAGTTTACAGTGGTTCCATTTGGGTTATCAAATGCACCAACTATTTTCATGTGTTTGTTGAATGGTGTTTTCTGAGAGTACTTAGACAAGTTTGTCATTGTCTTTTTGGATCACATCCTTGTATATTCCAATACATAAGAATAACATGAGCATCACTTGAGGATGGTGTTGCAAATGTTACGAGAACACCAATTGTATGCCAAATTGAGAAAGTGCTCATTTTATCAGAACCAAATTCATTATTTGGGGCATATCATATCCAAAGAAGGGATAGCAGTGGATCCTGAAAATATTGAGGCCATTAGAGGATGGTCAGCACCCAAGAATGTGACAAAAGTTAGATCCTTCATGGGTCTAGATGGATACTACAGAAGATTCGTTGCATGGTTTTCAAGGATTGTTCACTCAATCACTTCCTTACAAAGGAAAGGGGTGAAGTTTCAATGGACAGTAGAATGTGAAAAGGTATTCTAGAAATTGAAGCACTTGTTAACCAGTGCACTGATTCTGAGAACTGCAGATCCTAATGATAAATTCATGGTTTTCACATATGCATGCAATGAGAGACTTGGTGGAGTCCTCAGTCAGAATGGTTTTTATTATTTTTTGAATCCAGAAAGTTTAAAGAGAATGAAAGGCTCTATGTCACTCATGATTTGGATTTGGAAGCCATAGTACATGCCTTAAATAAGTGGAGGCACTACCTCATGGGAAAGAAATTTTAACTGAGAAAAGACCATAATGGTCTGAGGTATTTGTTTGATCAACCAACTTTAAATCCCGGGCAAAGAAAATGGTTGGAATTCCTTTGTCAGTATGACTTTGATATCAAGAACATCAAAGGAAGGGAGAACAAAGTGGTTGATGCAATCAGCAGGAGAGTGCATGAGTTACATGCTACATCCATTAGCATGTACCAAACAGATCTTAAAGGTAGAATTTCTGAAGCTACAAAAGCAGATTTGCAGTACGTAGAGACGCTAACAAAATTGCAGTAAGGTAAAATGCAACAGATAGTTGAAGATTATAAATTGGGAGATGATGGAATGATCCTGTACAGGAACATAATTTTTATACCCAATTCTATGGAACTGAAAGGTATGATCTTGAAGGATATGCATAATGTGCCTTATGCTGGACACTTGGAATATCAGAAAACAATGGCAGCAGTCAAGAGCCAATACTATTAACCATTTATGAATAAAGAAATTGTTGAGTACATTGACAGATGTATGGAGTGTCAAAGGGTCAAGGCTCTACATAGACACCCAGATGGGTTGTTGCATCCATTACCCTTTCCTTAGTGGAAGTGGGAAGTGGTGAAAATGGATTTTATCACCAAATTTTAAAGGACAAGCAAGCATCATGATTCTATCATGGTAGTGGTGGAAAGGCTTATCATGGCTGCCCATTTTATTCCATTGAAGAATACTCACAAATAAACCAATGTTGTTGATATATATATGAGGGAAGTGGCCCGATTGCATGGTATTCCCACGATAATTGTGTCTGATAGAGACCAAAAATTCACTTCAAAATTTTGGAAGGGATTATTCAAGCGGTTCAGAACCAATCTGAACTTCAGTATAGCCTATCATCCCAAGTCTGATGGGAAGACAGAGAGGGTAAACCAAGTAATAGAAGATATGTTAAGAATTTATGTGATGGACAATCCATCAAAGTGGGAAGACTATCTACACTTGGTAGAGTTTTCTTACAACAATGGGTACCAAGCATCTTTGAAGATGAGCCCATTTGAAGCACTTTATGGAAGAAAGTGCAACACCCCTATAAGATGGGAAAATCCAACTAATTGGGCCAGAATTGATTAGAGAAATGGAAGAGAAAATGTTGAGGATTAAACATAATTTAAAGGTTTCCCAAGATAGGAAGAAAAGCTATGTTGACAAGGGTAGGACTCACATGGAGTTTAAAGTGGGTGATCGTGTATTCTTGAAGGTTAAGGCCAACAAAAGTTCACTGAAGTTGGGAAACTGTTCCAAGTTGGCAGCTAGATATTGTGAACCATTTGAAATCCTAGAGAGGATTGGTCTAGTATCTTATATGATTGCATTTCTTGCATCTATTCCTATTCATAATTTATTCCATGTATCATTTCTCAAGAAATATATACCTGATGCTAATCATGTAATTCAAGTGGAGCAAGAAGGCTCTATCCAAGTGCATCAGGTATGCATTCTGAATCGGAAAATCAAATAGCTCTGGAATCGATCGATAGGTATTGTAAAGGTCCAATGGACCTGGTACAATCCCGAGGATGCTACTTGGGAGCATGAGGATGCAATGTGAGCAGAATGCCCGCATATTTTTGAAAATTTTGAAAATATTGTTGATATGGTGTAAAAACATTGCACTGAGGACAGTGCAAAAATAAGGGGAAAGGTTGTAATAACCCAAGGCCGAGCCCCTAATTTTAATCATGAAGTGTAAACATGTTTCATAGGATGGTGAGCCAAGTAATGATAAGCTAGGAGGCTTATGTGATAGTTGGGCCAGAGAGCCTAGGATGCTAAGGCCATGAGCCTATTTTGTATATGTCAATATTCATATCATTAATATAAAAGAATCATTATGTGTAGACTGGCCACGATGAAAGAGTATGGGGGAATAGGATCCATTAGGTTGGGTAAGTGAGGGGGATGAGAGGCTCAAAAAAGGGGCTAAGCTTAAGAGATTAAATCTCAAATAATAATATATATTATTATTCTAAATGATGTGAGGAGGATATGAATTTATCCTAAGTTCCTTTGTGAAGGGGAATGACTTCCAAATGTAGAGAAACGCACTTCATGAGAGCCATGTATCATATTAGGCACATGCAAATATATGTGGGGATTTTGACTGTTTCGGGATATTTTTCCATTCCTTCCACTCACGCACGCAGCCAACGAGAAAGCAGTAAAACCTTGAACGCCATTGCTGAACCCTCGACCATCCCGAACCTATGCAACAAGCACGAACCGATATCTTTGTTGAACATGTACCCTGCGGGTTGCCTATGTTTCATTTTGCCATTACCATTCCCCACATCCAGTTTTTGTTGTTTCCATCACCCTTGCCCGTGTGTTGAGGAGTTGGATTGAAGAAGCAGGTTGTCAAGCCTTTGAGAAACTCTCTCCAGGTGAGAGAGTTTATTGAGGAAGTGAGTTCTCCTAGAGGGAGTCCAGTAATAGCTACAGAGATCTGAGAATTCTTGTCTGTCCTATTGTTGAAGCCCTGGAAGGGAGGTGTAGCATCCGATGGACTGTGTGACAGTGAAGGTGTATACTCCTGGGGTGGGATAAGCATGTGGGGAATGAGAATCTGTCAGCAGTGGGCATAAGTGGCTCTTTGGCTTGTGGACTGGTGCAGCTTCCTGTTGTCCTTGCCTAGCCTAGGAATCCCTTTCTCGATGGAGTTTATCCCCAGCTCGGGGGTAACCCACTACTGAGAGTGATGATCAGAGTGGTCTAAGGCTAGGAGGTTCATGGAAAGTCTACACACAGTCGGTGCACTACAATTAAGAGATAAGTATCACTTTTGTGCTTAATGGATAATGATGTATTTTAGTGCATGTCTATGATTCTTATAATAATATCATGTGTTTCGTTGCATGTATGCTTTCATGTTATCTCTGTTTATTTCTATTAAGTTTATATGTGATTTATTTTGCAAAGAGCTATGTCTGCCATAGCCCAGCAGGTCTATGTCTGGGCATGGATAATTTTAAGTATCTATAGCAGAGCTTGAGACCATGTGTGTCTAAGGTAGAATGGTCTTTCCTGTAGGTGGTCAGGGACATTACAATATGGTATCAGAGCAGTTTGGTTTTGGAGTAGTGGCATTGTCCCCAATAAGGGTGGACGAGGAACGTTACAAAATGAGTTAGGATATTGAGTTAGGTAATGGTTTAGGCTATTTTAGGGTAAGATATGCTAGGTTAGGATAGGTGAGTCAGGTTTTGATATGTAATTCTAAGATAGGTTAGGGTGGTTTATGTTAAGGTAAGCTATGGTGGGGTATGATATATTAGAGTAAGGTAGGTTATGTTAGGATAGGGTAGTGAAATATAGTTTAGGTATTGTAGGTTAGGATAAGGCATTCTAGTTTAGCATTATATAGGTTAAGTTACTCTAGCTTAGTGGAGGAGATGGTAGGATATCTTGACAATCTTGACAACAAAAAATGTAAGTATGCATGACCTATGATAAAATATTGGTGCATATATTATAGTAGAACAACCACATCCATGACTAGGTGAAAGTCTCAACAACACAATACTATCTAAGAGATAAGGTAAGAAAAGGTAAGAAAATTGTATTATTCTACAAAAGAGTCACCAAAAAAAGGTTGATGGGACTACTGAGTACAATATTGTGTAAACATCCAAAACTAGGTGAAAGAAATGATGACCTTCATAGTCCACAAATGATGGGCTAGGTTGCATCTCATAAATGAATACAAATTGTTGAGGTGATGCCCATCTCATGCAATTTGGACTATCAATATTATTTTCCATCCCAAAAAAAAAACCCTGATCTTTGAACAACATGACAACCACTTTTGGTCACTTCGGCGTTCCCTTTACCTCACTTTGGAGTATGCTAATTACCACTATGTGTGATATGATGCTAATTGAGAACCATTGATCTACTACAATGTAAACCGTTGGACTTGTGCTAATAAATACCACTATGTGTGATCCTCCATAATTCTAGACATGTGCCACATGATTCCAGAGATGGGTTAGTTTTGATACCAAAAAGCATATTGTTTTAGCTAGTCTTAAGTAATTATTTGACACACAAAATATAAGCTTCAAGAAGAGGATAAAATTTACAACTTACATAATTATTTGGAAGTGAATACACTTATAGGCAACTTCAATGGCTTGTTGAAGGTCGGTCACATCTACAAAAAATAACGATAATGATCCTTTAAAAACAATAAATAAATTAATGGAGAAGGTAGAAAACCTAACATACAGATTTCATACCTTGCACTTGTCCCAACTCCACCTTCAGAAACATCATATATCCTATGTTCTATACTTATCTCTTCTTATCTTATCACTCTATGAAGCTCAATTATTTCTGGAATTTGGTGTTTCCTCTTAAATCCAACCATTTTGTTCCTATAAATTTCTTGACCCATTTTCACAAGAACATATGAATGATTGGAACGCCCCTTTCTGTGTGTATCTATGGTAAATGGTACGAGATATATTATGTGATTTCTCCATACCCTGTGTACCCTAAATGACCAAGCTTCCATATTTTTCTGCAAACCATGGCCCGTGTGAAAATAATTGATGCTGCAAAAATACATAGTTCAATGTATCTTAGATTACCAAACAAATGTACCAAATTATGTTAATTTACAATAATAATATGTAAATTAAAGATAACTACAAAGGAAAGTACTAGTGGGATGAAAATTAATATGCATACCATATAATGTGTCATATGTCTCTCTCCCTGGGATTCTTTTATTGCTCTTATGAAGTCTGTAACAACTTTTTGAAAGGTTGTTGTATCACCTTCAATGAATTTTTCCTTATCCATCAGCACAAATAAAGATGAAATTGACCTCCAAGAACATTTATTCTTTCTATATGATTCATGACCTCCACTAGTGCGATCATCTTTTGCATCAATCAATTCTTCATAAAATCTCAAGCATCCATGTCCACATTCCTTTTCAAGAAAATGACGTGCCTTAACACCTAACATCGATGGATTTGTTGGTAGATTACCTCTTGTACCTGACCTCTTAATATATTTTTCAATTTTAACATTTCCACGATGCAAACCTTCTTTTGAAAGAACTTGTGCAATTGCCTCAATCAACTTTTTACTTTCTTATTTTGGGATATTGTTCGAAGCAAACAAAATAGATAAATACACCATATTATAAAAAAATTCTCACAAATGCATGCAAAGTGCACATATGCACCCTAATCAAACACACAATAAGTATTGCATCTATATTTGGATCAAGTTGATCACGATCAGGGGGAAGGTCTTGAGGACAACTCAAGATACCACTATTCCAACTTTGGTCTTTTTGTTTTTTTTCCATGCAATATAAGAAACTGTGTGTTTCATTTGCACCATGAGAAATGTTGTACATACACTTGAGAGTTTTTAAATCAGCTGCAAGATGTCATTCCACAAAATATGAAACGTATCCTTCCACATATAATTTTTCACTTGCATCATGTGAAGAAATAATTAATCGTAAATATGTTTTGCTGAAAACAAATTTCAAGGACTCATGGGACTCCTTGTTGACACGAAAAATTCCCAACCAAAAAAGGTGATCATCATATTAAAATTTAAAATATTTATCATTTGTCTTAACAAGGCATGGATCTAATGCATGATTCATTAATGTGATTGAAACTCTTTCATATTTTTTATTGTTGACTAACTCCATCTCGTCCGATTTTAGGAAAACAATCAACTTCCCACGTGTCTCCTCAATAGACATGTCATATTACCTCACCATCAACTGTAATACCCATTCTAAATCATACCACAAGTTATTTTTTTTAACTAATGGAATAATTTCACTTCATACTTTATTTTTACTCTTACTTGCAACTTCATGCATTGCTTCTAATTTATATGCATCTCCCAATGAATCAACATTTTTTTTGTTTCGTAGTGCATGCTCTTTATTCACATGAAAAGGGAGAGGAACCAAAACCTTCTTAATGCCACCATTCAACATTTCCTCTCTTAGAACTTTAAAAATATCTACATATGCTTCTCTACTGACCCCTCTATCATCAAAAACTCCTTGAACATCCTTTACATAAATTTTTAATTTTGCAATTAATTGGTTAACTACTTCTTTCCTCAAATCATCAAATTTTGGGTCTTTGATCATTTCTTTTGTTGATTAATTGGGTTGGTTGTCATTGATGTCAACCCTTGAAGAAAGTCCAGTAGCAAATTCTAGTAGCACAAAGGTTTGGGTAATGGACCCACGTTTGTTTGATGTATAATGGTATGATTTTTGATATATTTGCAGGTAAGACTATTCTAGATGGATAGTACTTGTCATGCCATTTCTGGTGGTATGTGGAACATCACATAACTCCTCACGGTTTGAGAGTTATGGCCTTACGAAGTTGAAGGACCCTCATATGATTGGCTTGAAACCCCAAAAGGTCAAAGAAGTCAAAGTTCTTGTAAAGAAGAAATTATTTAAATAATAAAGTGAAGTGACAAA
>ML799203.1:94658-112014 GCA_009831015.1 Picea engelmannii | reverse complement strand
ATTGCTTATTTACTCTGCAGTTATTGGATAATAATGCTTCATTGATATAACACTTGGATTATATGGTTAAATTGCTCTATTACTGATTCACCCCCCCTCTCAGTAATCCAACATTAATTGTGATGGTATTGATCATTTTTCTAAAAACATTCCTCATAAGAAAAAGTGAAATGATGAAGGTTACTCAAATAGAAAAAAACATATAAAGGCAAAATAACCACAAATAAATTTTCAAGAAAATATTATGCACCAAAGAAGACATCTCATCATTTGATGAAGATGAATTTAGTGACAGTGAGACAGAAAGAGTTCTATTCATGTCAATAGAAGACTTCGAAGAAGAATATGAAGAGGCTGAAGAATAATATGAAGAGACAGAAGTTAACTACCAAGAATAATTGTTGTGTTCCATAGAAGTTATCAGAAGAGAAAATAAGAAAAACAAGAAACTACAAGAGGAACTAGACAAGAAAGAAGACACTTAGGAACTAGAACAAATGATCACAAATTTGAAGGTTCAAATTGAAGAAGATAAAATAATTGGAGAAGCACTCAAAGAATAGCTAGAAGGAAGAGACAGGATCATTGGAAATTTGGAAGCATAAATTGTCACATTAAGAAAGGATCTTAAAAAGAAAATATATGAAGAACAACTCAAAAGTTTTGAATGACATTATCAGTAGTAAAAAAACTCATCATGACAAGTCTGGACTTGGAAACAATCAGACAGAAAATGGATCAGGCTCCAAAACAACAGAACAAGAAATATATCCAAAAAGATATGCAGAAACAATCAAAAGGGATAGGAAGGTCTGCAAAGAAAATTGCAGGGAAATTCCTCCACCGAGAAGATTCAGATTTCAGAATAAACAACTAACAAAAATAGATAGGCCTCGGGAAGAAGAAGGATTCATAAGAGTACCTCCTTTCAGAATATCTTCAACTCCCAGGTATCAAGATATATTTTTTGGTTTATGTTATGGATGTAATAATTTTGGACATAAAGTCATGAATTGCAAAGCTAGCAACAGGAACATAAACAACTTTGAAATTCATACACAAAAGGGTTATCCAAGAAGGCCTAGTGAAACACAGAGAAAAATTTACAACAGGTTTGAATATTTGAGAAGTGAAGTGGGATGCTACAAATGTAACAACTTTGGACACATGGCCAAAGATTTAAAAATGACAATCCCTGATAGAGAACCACAAAAGAACAACAATAGACACAGACAAGAACCTCAGAAAAGGACATGGATAAGAAAGTAGAATCAATATAGCAATGAAGAATGCACACTCGCTCTACAAGCTAAGAAGAATAAACATGGTTGGTATGTTGACAGTGGTTGTTCAAAACACATGACAGGTGATAGAGATAGGCTTCTTACATTAATAAAGGAAAGAGATGGATTTGTTCCTTCGTAAATGATGAATTCAGCTAAAATCATTGGAAAAGGCATAGTCGGTATTGGGAACAAGAATACCAAGACATAAAATGTTCTACTAGTAGAAGATATGAAACATAATATTCTAAGTGTGAGTCAAATGTGTGACCAAGGTCATAAAGTTACTTTAGATTCAAAAAAGTGTGAGATAAGAAAATAAGGTTTAGGAAAAATGATTGCAACGATTGCGAGAACTTCAAGCAACATATATGTATTAAGTGAAATTGGAAATGAAAAGTGTTACCTAGGAAAGGAAGATGAAAGTTGGCTATGGAACAAAAGAATGGGTCACTTACATTTTGATAACCTTGTCAAAGTCAACAAAAGGGAAGAAGTTACAGAAATGCCCCATATCATGAAACCAACCAACACTTTATGCAAGCATTGTCAACAAGGAAAGCAAACAAAGACTAGGTTTAAATCAAAAGAATATTCAACGACAAGACCACTAGAAATTGTGCAGAATGATCAAGTTGGACCAACTACAACAAAGGGTTTAAAAGGTGAGAAATACTTTATGTTATTAGTTGATGATTATACAAGAATGACTATAGTTTGTTTTCTCAGGAATAAGTTAGAATATTTTGAAAACTTCAAGGTCTACAAGGAAATGGTTGAAAATCAAATGGATTCAAAAATCAAATTTTTGAGATCTGAAAATGGAGGAGAGTTCACTTCAAAGGAATTTATGGACTACTGCAGCAGGCATGGAATAAAAAGGAAATTCTTTGTTTCTAGAACACCTCAACAGAATGGAGTTGTTGAAAGAAAGAACATGATAGTACAGGAAATGGCTCAAACAATGCTAATGGATTCCAAATTGACAGATATATTTTGGACACAGGTAGTGCATACAACAGTTCACATTCAAAATGGAGTAATGCTCAGAAACAACACTGACAAAACTCCCAACGAGATATGGAAAGGAATACTAGAAAATGTGAAGCACTTCAAAGTTTTTGGAAGCAAATGCTACATCAAAAGAGAAGATGGAAGAATGGGAAAGTTTGACTCTCATGTGGACAAAGGAGTACTTGTTGGTTACTCAAGTACAAGGAAAGCATACAAGTGTTACAACCTAATATTGGACAAATTTGTTGAAAGAATCAACGTAACAATTGATGAAACAGGTAGACAAGAATTAAAAGAAGAATAAAATGAATCAATGGAACAAATTTACGAAGAAGAAGTAGAAGATGAAAAAGAAGTAGAAGGGGAAGATTAAGAGGATCCAATAGAAGCAAAAGAACAATTTTAGCAAGTGCCTCCAAAGAAACCTAGTAGACGAGTATAGAAGAATCATCCTTCAGATCAGATTATCGGAAAAAAAGATGCATGAGTTGAGACTAGAAGAAGAATTCGTTCACCAGAACAAGCACACCTAACACTCTCATCTATGATTGAACCAACCTGTTTTGAAGAGACCAGCAAGGATGAATTTTGGAATAAGGCCATGGATAAAGAATTGAATCAAATAGAGAAAATGACACTTGGTAATTGGTTCCAAGACCAAAGGATAAGAATGTGATCAACACAAAGTGGGTATACAGGAATAAATTGAATGAAGATGGACATGTTACAAGGAACAAAGATAGAATGGTATGTAAAGGATATGCACAGGTTGAAGGAATCAACTTTGAAGAGACATTTTCCCCTGTTTCCAGAATGGAAGAAATCTAATTGCTTTTAGCTTATGCATGCTTCAAAAATATTAAAGTGTATCAGATGGACGTAAAATCAACTTTTCTAAATGGGGAACTTGAAGAAGAAGTCTACATTGAACAACCAGAAGGATTTCGGTTGTCAGAGAATGCAGATTATGTGTGTAAATTAAATAAGGCCTTTTATGGTCTAAAATAGGCTCCTAGATCATGGTACTCTAGACTGGATAAATATCTACAGCAGGTAGGGCTCAGAAAAGGAAGTGCAGACAACAACCTCTACATCAAGGTAACTCAAGATAATATTTTATTAATTGAAGTTTATGTTGATGATATTATTTTTGAAAGTATTGATGAGAGGTTAAGCCAGAAATTTGCAAAGGACATGCAGAATGAATTTTAAATGTCGTTACTTGGAGAACTATCCTTCTTTCTGGGTCTTCAGATACATTAAAGAAACCAAGGAGTTTTTATTTCTCAAACCAGGTATATCAAATAAATGATAAAGAGGTTTGGAATGGAATATTGCAAACCAATTATCACTCCCATGCAAACCAGTTGCAAGTTGAGCAAAGATGATGATTCAAAGTCTACAAATCAGAGGCAATACATGACAATGATTGGTACCCTACTACATGTGATAGCATCCAAACCATATGTAATGCAAGAATTTGCATAGGTGGCATGATTTCAAGCAGTACCAAAGGAATCACATGTATTAGCAGTGAAGAGGATTTTTAGATATCTCAAAGGAACAAAATAATTTGGATTATGATATCCAAAAGGAAAGGATCTATCACTTATTGCCTACACAGATGCAAATTGGGTAGGTTGCATTGATGACCGATGAAGCACCAGTGGAGTAGCATTCTACTTGGGTGACTGTTTAGTATCATGGATAAGAAAGAAACAATCATCAATATCTTTATCTACAATTGAGGCAGAGTATATTGCAGCAATAGCATGTTGTACACATGTTCTATGGCTGAAACAAACTTTGACAGATATACAGGTTGAGTATGATGAGCCCATTCCAATCTATTGTGATAATACAAGTGCCATGGGTATCTCAAAGAACCTGGTGATGCACTCCAAGACAAAGCACATTCCAATCAAGTATCACTTTCTACGGGAACATGTTGCAGAAAAGAACATCAGAGTTGAATATGTGGGAACAAAAGAACATGTGGCAGACAACTTTACAAAACAGCTTCCATGGGAAACCTTTGAGTATCTTCGCCAGAGACTCGAAGTTATATCTACTCCAAAATGAATGTTTTTGAATGCTTATCTTATATGTATTAGATGTACATGAGGAAGCACCATAAAGAGGATAGTTCAGGTTGGGAGATCAGATGAGTTAGTTAGGGGGAGCATCCCCAAATGGAAAGATATATTTTCCATTGATGACAAATGGGGAGAGATTTATCAGATGCAGAGGACAAAGGCATGGTTCCAGGGGGATCGTTGGTCACAAAGATGCAGGCATGGTTCCAAGGGGAGAATGAGTGATATGATTTTAGTATTGCATCATATTGCTGCCATCAATGCCAAAGGGGGATATTGTTGATTAATTGGGTTGGTTTTAATTGATTTCAACCCTTGAAGAAAGTCCGATAGTGAATTCTGGTAGCACAAAGGTTTGAGTAATGGACCCAAGTTTGTTTGATGTATAATGGTACAATTTTTTATATATTTGTAGGTAAGACTATTCTAGATGGATAGTACTTGTCATGCCATTTTCGGTGGTATGTGGAACCTTACATAACTCCTCACAGTTTGAGAGTTATGGCCTTACGAAGTTGAAGGACCCTCATATGATTGGCTTGAAACCCCAAAAGGTCAAAGAAGTCAAAGTTCTTGCAAAGAAGAAATTATTTAAATAATTAAGTGAAGTACATTATGTAAGATCCAAATTCAGTAAGACCAAATGTGTTGGTTAGAGTACATTATGTAGTATTATTTGTAAAATTTTTAGATCCATACAACAAATATTCCGTGTGGGGCACGCTCTACAAGTTTGATCTCTAGAATAAGCCAAAATTCAACAAGTTATGCCATTTTTGCTATAACTCCTTTTTTGAGAGGTTCCAAGTAGTGACACCTGGAGGAATTACATAAAACACATTGAAGAACATTGTGTACTAATTTCATATCCTTATTCATTACAGGTACATAATTATGATTATTTCAAGTTAGGGTTGTTGACTAATCCAAAACTAGTCATGTGAGACTAAACTAAAGTTTGATGAAAATGCTAGTCTCTTGTTGTTAAAGTTAAGGAAGGTTTGTAGGTTGAGGTATAGGTTGGCGCATGGTTGATGCAATTTTTTATGTTATAGGTTTATTAGAGGTTGGGGTACAGGTTGATGCATGGTTGATCCATGGGTCAAGTTATCGGTACAAGTTGTTTGGTGAAGGTTGATTGGTACAGGTTTACAGCAGTATAAATCATAGTGATAGTGTGACAATGGTTCCATAATTCTACTTCTACATTAGGGCGGTTGGACGGGGAAAGGACAGGTGGTCGTAGCCACCTTCCGGTTGTAGTGAGAAAACATAGGGGGTTGTATCCTCCTTCTGGTTATAGCCAGAGAATTGGGGAGTTGGAGCTTCCCTCGGGTTGTAGCCTGATAAACTAGGGTGTTGGAGCCTCCTCCCAGTTGCAGCTAGAAAATAAAAGGAATTTGGTGCTTCCAATGAATGTAATTCTTCAAGACATATAAGAAAAATCATTATGTGTTTTTCTCCTGCTTTGGGTTTCCACGTAAAAACACTGGTGTATTGTGTATGTGTATGATTGTTCATTTGTTCATTGTTTTTCTAATCTGAAAATATTGCATGATAATGATACATTGATATAACACTTGCATTATATGGTTAAAAAGGATTAGATTTCTCTATTACTGATTCACCCCACCTCTCAGTAATCCAATAGATTTAATGCCACTTTTCTTTAACACAATTTTGCACAAATCCAAAGAATCGGTGCAAGTTGGATATAATATGGTCTTCAACCCAAACACTATTTTTCTAAAGGCACCTCCCCTTGTTTCCAAACATGATATTGGTTTCATCTCTTTTGATCTAAACCTCAACTCCATTGTAGTTTTCTTTATCATAGAGAGTCTATTTTAGGGACGAGAGATATCAGTTTTCAACTTCTCAATTTCTTTTGATGAGATGGATTTGACTTCAAGCCGTTTTTCCACATGTATTTGACTCAAAATTGCTATTTTTTTGTTCAATCTCATGTTTTCATGATACTGAATCATATTTGAGCGATGGAGTTGTTGTAATTGGATATTAAGATCTTGAATTTTCTGTTCAAGGGAAATGTGGTTACCTTCCAAGTTTTTACAGTATCCTAGAAGACCACTTTCTCCATGGAATACATATAGGCATAGTCTTGTTATTGTTTTGAAATCAGGATGAGAGTTGGACATGGGGTGAACTGGATAGAGTTCTCCTTTTACCCAAATATCCAAATTTTTAGCTCTGACTTCCCTTAATGCATTGCAATCAATGTTAGGAACCAATTTCTAATTTTGTTTATGGATCGACACCATATGCTTACTTAAATTTATGTGGGTAACATGGTGATAGTTTATTACAACATCTGTATGTGTTGGAGAGTCCTGCAAACAACCAATATTATGAAAATCAAAGTGTATTGGAAAATACCAAAATGAGAAAATCAAATTTTCACTTCGGAATAGTTTGGGAGACCTTCTAAGGAAAAGCCAACATTTTTAGATATTGTGGAATACCTCAAAGATGCTAGGAATCTTGTAGAATATTGTACATCCAACTAATATTCTATGTTTTGATCTTAATACAACATAAATTAAAAACTAGTCAGTAGAATATACCAAACTAGTCTTACAACAACAAATAGTCCTTAAAATATCCTTCTATCCTAGGCCTATTTATTTTTCTATTTAGCTGATAAACTTGAAGAGTATCCCTTTTGTATCTCTGATAAACATGAAGTGTATCCTTTTTGTATCTCTGGTGAACTTGAAGTGTAATATTTGTCCCATCATGTATCCTTTTTGTTGGTGATATTTAAGCTTTGTGGCCTTTTGGTGCATGTGTCTGCATCGATGGAAATAGAGGTCCTATTGGTGATCCCTAATAAGTGCATTTGGAATTGAGTTCAACACTTTATTTACCTCCTCCAATGTGCCATTCAAATATTTTCTCACCCACCTATGTAGACTATCAAACTACATGTAGAATTCTACATATATGCTATGGGGAAATTCTCCCTAAACTGGGTCTAAGGAATAGGCAGAGCGATAACTCCCTTAAAAGACTGAATTATCTCTAATCTACCCCCAAAAAATCTAGACTAAGTGATAAGAGAAAGAGAGAAGAGAGGGCTAATGAGTGTAGCTTGAATCCCTACAGTTGATGTAGACCTATTCCGCTTGTTGTTGCCTCTTAGATCACATATGTCCTCCCAAAGATGACCTGTAAGGGGTTAAGAATACAATGTAACAACATATACAATCTCTAGTAATCACTTAAAATACTAAATATAGATATAAATGATCAAATTAACAAGAACATGTACACATAGGGTTTTGGGACAAAGATAACCTCTTTTATTCAAATTCAATATGAAAGGTTACAACATTTGCTTGTGAACGTCGCTCTACAAACCAAGTCCAGCCTCTTCTATCATGGCTCCAAGTGCACCAATCCCACATAGAATTCTCACAACCAACATGCCATCAAGGGAAGAAGGAAGGGTTGCATAGGAAGAATGGTTGGAGAGGAAAGTTGAGGCTAAAACACAGAGAAAGATGAAAAACTTGGGCAATGAGAGGGAAAGGATTTTGGCATAGTCTTTTTATTCTCTTGTTCATATGTCTAAATGACTCACCGAGACCTCTTTTTATATAAGAAAAATATGGTTATTCATTTTGGGGATGGAATACAAGGGGTAAAATGGTTAGGAAACCCTCCATAGCCTGTAAACTTCGCCGAAATACATGCAATTTTATATTTTTTGCAACTTTTGGAGGTAAATGTGGGCTACTTATCATGAAACAAGTGTATGTATGCAAGCTAACTAGTATGAATTTCACGTGTGTACGCAAGCTATTAGTGAAGTAGGCAACGTATATCATCCAAAAAATGTTTTCTTAGAAGGAAACCTCAACAGTGTGTTTGGAAAAGTATGCAAATGGATGGGACAATGTCTTGGATGCATAGATGTGGAATTTTTCGACTATAACAGATGACCCCTAATGTGTGAGGTTAGAAGAGAAATTGATGGCTGATATACATTACAATATCTTTACACAGTGGGAAGGCACAAAGTTGAGTGAGCCCGAGACAAGTGTTTGTGAGTGTGTCATTTGAAAAATAATGATAATCTTTCTAAGGCGGGCATACCCATGCTTGGGATAAACTAAGCATGGATTCCAATCCAGTAAACCACATATCCATGTCATATAAAATAATCTTGACTACAAGACAAATAAGAATTTCTATATAAAGTGTAGCCGCGACCAATACACTACGAATCTACATCTCAAAATCATTTGAAGATATACAAGTACAATGTGATATACATCCTCACGAAGAATCAATGCCTGTGGTTGGAGATGATAACTTCATAGCTCGAGAAACAAATTAGAGATATTCAAAACTCATGTATGAGTACAATAGGAGTGTAATACTCACTACTCTGAGGTCTTTGACATGTCGTCAGGGAAATCCTAGAGGACCTTGATCATCAAGCACAAAACTTCATTGATTCTGAATCCAAACTTGATTGGACTCTCGGGATGGTCCACTCATGAAATTCAAGAGATCAACTACATAATGGTTGACTTAGGTGGGATAAAATTTCCCTTGGAAAAAAGAACGACAAAATGATGAGACTTAGGCAGCATATTATTGACATAATTCTATGATACATGAGGCACCACAATCTCTCCATATGTTTGGAAGAGTAACTAAATGGAGGAGGACACAACTCTATGTAACGAGAACAAATTCCTACGGTCATACTAGATCCCAATGCTTGCAGAACAAACGAAAGGATGTGTTGTGTCCAAGGGTGACTATCTTGCTTCTGATAAAAAATAATGTATATCATGTCCCCTCTTTTTGGAATATTTGATTTTTTGTCTTTTTCAAATGTTTAACGAGCTTGAAAAGGAATAAAAGAATGTTATGTTACTAAGGAGGAATGAGTGTCATGGGCAATAAAACTAGTTCCAAGAGCATGGAACATAGTGATACTCAGTGCAAGGAGACATGTGCAGGATAAGGACACTCGGGAAAATTCCTCCATGGGTCAAGGTGTCATATCGCAAGGGAAAAAAGTGTTACAAATCTTGCACCTTAGGAATTCTCTACATGTTCAGTAAGAGCAACATGAAGTCAAAATTAGGCCAAAGATGCAAGGATGAGACATGAGATGTGATTACAACATGACACAATAAGACTCCTTTCATGTGAATTTTTACAAGCCCGGGGAAGGTAAGCTCGGTGGTTTTTCACATTTAGAGAATCTGAAAAACACTAAAAGAGGACTCCAGAGAGATATTTTTCATAAATTTAGTCTCTAGGGACCAAAAAATAATAAAATCATACCAAGGAGAACTCTTCTGGTCACTAGGGATAGAATATTCAATTTTTGTAATTAGTCCAGTCAATCTGGAAAAGGGTTAAACTTATACCAAAAGGATGTCTCTTCAAAACCATTTTAATGAGTGTGATAGAGACAAGATCACTCGGATATATTTTCAATTTTAAGGAGTCTGGAAAGAGATTAACTATGGACTCACTTCCTTTTTCGAAATTTAGTCCCTTGAGCCTGAAAAAGTATAAAACATAACTTAGGAGAACTATCTCGGTGAGACATGTCTCCCGAAGTGTACCTTTTTCCTAAGTAATCTATTGGCCGAAAAAAGGGTTAAACTTATGCCAAATAGATATTCCTTCTGGACGAATTAACGAGTGTGAAAGGAAAAATGTCACTCGGTGATCTTTTCATATTTACGAAGTCTAAAAAGAGCTTAACTATGGACTCTGAGTGGGTTCCTTTTTCGTACATAATCTCCAAGGCCCGAAAAAGAGATAAACCAAAACTAGGGAGAATGGCCCTTTTTCACAAATTTAGTCCCTCGGGCCTGAAAAAGGGGTAAAATTACACCTAAGAATACTCTCCTAGCTAATCGAAGCTCCTAGGCCATACCTTTATTTGTAAATTAACTATCCAAACCAAAAAAGGGGTAAACTACTGCTGGACAGATGTGCCTTCGAATTTGAGTTTGAAGAGTGTGAAGGGAAACAAGATCGCTCAAAAATATTTTCAATTTTAGAGAGTCTGAAAAGGGATTAAAGAAGACTCTAGGGGGGCTTATTTTCTTAATTAATCCAAACGATACCGAAAATAATAAATAATTTCTCATTAGATTTTGTTTTCAAAGTTTAAGTGAGCTTGAAAGACAAAAAACCATGCTCTTAAGGAGTCCCTCAGGTATAGGCCAAAAAAAGATGAAGAAGAATGAGGCTTCAACACATAGTCATGGCGAGACTAATAGCATGGATGCCAAAATGGAAAACTCGCAAGCCTATGGAAAACTCACAGCATGGATACCAAAATGAAGCAAAGGATCTACCTAGGGAATCCATGTAGAGGAAGGCTCTACCACCTAATTATGACACTTATAAAGCACCATAGAAGGATTTGTGTCGCACTTTGGTGGATCGATCCTATGGAAAAGCATAGAAATTCAATGAAATGAAATATGCAAAGTGATGAGATTCTAACCTACATGCAAGTGTCGAAAAAAACAACTTCACCACGGGATGATGTGAGTGTAACCCATCTCAGAAAAACACCAAACCAAAAGAAAATTTTCAAAAGAATGACCCAAAGATCCCCCAAAAAGAAACCCAAGCACCCACCAAGCCAAGAATATGGAAAAGAGGACCAAATTGGGGCAAAAGGAGCCAAAAAAGTCTATAAATAGGGGTAGACAGCTCATTTTAACCATTGCAAATTGGAAAATAACCAAAAAGTAAAAAGAAAAAACTCTTCCTTTAAACGCAGATTCAAGGAGCTACGGTGGACAAAAAGTATTCAAACCTGAACCAACTAAGTACAAATGACCTCTCCCATCATTTGAATTCATCATTTATTGTTTATTTATTTTCTTAGAGGGTGTGTGCCCTAAGAAAAAGTCGATTCTCCATGTATGTGGGCTATCCATGCTCAGGGTGTGTATATACGCGAGAAAAGTAAAACTTAGCATTCTTATATATGTGATTGTCTTAACTATATCCCGTGTACATATCCTTAAATCTTTCAAAAAACATGAAAAAGTGACTAACCTCAAAAAAAATTATGCAATAGGATGTATGTTTAGTGGTGAGAGAGAGAACATGAGGAGTTAGACATCTTGGTCGAAGAGGATCCAAGGGCCATTGCCATGCTAAAGCAATGTGGTATGTGGAAGTTATTTCAGTGCCCATTTATGAGGGAACAACCTGTTATCACTCTGTAATTTTCTCAAGGATGAGGAGGCAGTCACAGAGGCAACATCAAAACCACTTCGAGTCAGGGATCTAGCCCTCCAAGACTTAGAGAGGGATCTCTCTGTCAAATTTAGATTTGTTTGAAATGGGATATTAGGCTAGATATGCAAATTAGGATATGTTCTTGGAGTTTTCTAGTTGAGACAACAAAAGAAGACCATTGGGCTATGGGGTCTATGACAAGTTTGAAATTAAACACAGGTCTATAAGGTATTTCCACAGGTCAAGGTAATGTAGACGTTGGATCCTTTAGAAATAAAATGATGTAGAGAAGGAACAGACGAGATAATCAACTACAACAAAAAAGAATTCAAGAATTTATTCATTGTAGTATCAGAGGAAAACATTAAGATTCTCAAAAGCACTGCACAGAGTATCAGGGATAAATTATGCGTTAAATCTCCTTTTGAAAATTAGAAAGAGATAAACATAATGAAGACTCATTAGAAACACATTCAACAAAGAAAGAAAACTTCACCAATCGTCGACATACAAGAATCCTGTGAAAAAGTCCCTTTGTATTCCTGGTGAATAAGAAAAATACCACATAGAATAGCCTTTCTGGGTGTTATGATCAACAACCAATTACATTAAAATCATCTGAATAAATAGAAGAGATCCCCCAACAAGTTGTGTAAGTCGTATTTAACTACCTCAACCAAAAATAGCCACAAATCCCAAAATATCTTGAACTGTCCGCCATGAAAGACGGGCTGAATTTTTGCGAAAAAGAGGTCCAGTCAGACATCTATTTCTCTTTATGTATAAAACCAGGGGAAAAACTGAAGGATTTTGTTGTATATAGGCATGTGATGGATAAAAACCTCCTTCGATTTCTCCAAATTCGCCTCCCTCTCACTGAAACACCTCCCACAAAATCAAGACCCCAACAGGAAAATGAAAAACTGAAAAAATGGGCCCCGAAGATGAATTCGATTCTCCCTGCTCATGGTACCTGTGAAAAAAATGGGAGAGGTTTTTGTTCTTCACCCCATGATAAGTAAAAATTTCTCTCGGATTTTGAAAATCTATCTTCATTTTCCCAGAATCGCCTCCGGAAAAATATTGGTCAAGACTGGCAGTTTTGAGTTTTGGGGGGAGGGCGTTTTTGGAGGGGGAGTGGTATTCCAGACCCCCCCTGAGGTGGTAAGTGGTTTTAGGGGGGTGGGGGGGGGGTCTGATGAAATGGATGGATAACATGTTGGGACAGGGCCCACCGAAAAAACTAACTCATTCTGGACCCCCCCCCCCACCGTTAAAGGCAGAACGGTCGAGGGGGTCCGGAATCGCCTATAGACCGTCCATTTGCACGCTGTCATGACGGCCGTATATCTGTGCACACTTTTTAATCACCATTATGGACACCCCCCCACCATTAAAATAAGAACAGTCGAGGGGGTCTGAAATCCATTGTCAGCCATTGATCTACGCGTCGCTAGATCGACCGTCGATCTAAGCGCGCTCTTTATCCTCCATGCGTGAATGCATCAAAAAATTTAGGCTTAGTGATTTTTGTGGGTTTTGTGCACTGCTTCCCTTGCTTTTGTCTCCATGGGGTTAAGAAACACCACTCAGCATCAACAATCATGAATTTTCTTTTATTTTCCTTTCCTTGAAAATAATTTGCATAAATGAAATATTATTTGCAAACCAAAATACACCGAGAGTGAAAATATTTCTAGTCACCAGATGATACTATGAATTATAGGGTTATAACAGTGGCTCCACCTGGGAATGGTAGATTATTTCAGGAGGTGTCAAGAACCAAAAACCTATGAACATGCAGACCGGTCCTTTATCCATTGGGATGATCCAAAAATCTTATTCTGCAACTTGTACCTGTTTTGATCTTGCAACTGAAACCAAATCAAAATGAACACTGCTGAAAAAGAGATGCTCAAAATGTTGAGCTTATTCACCTTCTCCTACCTACCCTATGCTACTGATAATTTTTTCATTCTAAATGATACGATAATGCCAATGAAGTCAATAAAGTAGTTGTTAAGACCAAAGGACTGTTTGACTGCTCATTAGCACAGTGAAAAGGGCAGCTTGATTGTTTTCCCATAGACTCAAAAATGCAAAGTGTAAAGGCCACTGCCGAAAACATGATTGATATTTACCATAGAGACCTCGACAATATTGAAGCACAAAAGTAATGCAAGAGACAGATTGAGTCTCTGCAGTGAAAAATTTCTCCATATAGGTAGCTATAGGATCAAGGTAGAAATGACATGTTCCTTGATTTTTGGATTCTGCCAAGTGAGCAACATGCTCTGGCACTGTATCTATGTTATTTTCATCCTCATGCATTTCCTGACATGGCTGTAAATTTTTTGTTGGGTTTTGAAATGATGCTTCTATTGAACACACTCCTGTAGCTGACTATCTGATCATATCCATATCATAACTATTTTTTAAATCATTGGGGGTAAATGAAAACTGACTTTGAAAGCAAACATTATCCATAATATCAACTATAGGGTCATAAAATGTTTTAGATAATGGTGGCATTGGCTCTACTGGTGCTTCATGGATTACACTATGATTTTCAACTAGAATCTAACCAAGATTTCCCCTCAAAATTTGAAATGAATTAAAGCACAGAGGCAATGGATCAAGACGAATCAACTCATCACCTGTTTCGGGATTTAAGATTTCATCTGGAATTTGAAAATCAAAGTAGGTCAAGGGCTGCAATTCAGGGTTTAGAACAACCTCCACATCAGCAATGACATCTTCACCTAGTTGATAAGAACATTCTCCCTCTCTACTATTGACAATTTGCTTACAATTTCCTCTCAAAAATTGAAAAGAAGAGAAACATAAGGGCAAAGATCTTTCCCTTATATTGAAATTTTTTGCATCTTCCTCATCGCTGTCATGATTGTTGTGCAAAGCTTGATTGTCGTATCTAAGTTGTAACTGATATTCCTCCTGCCAATGATGTGTTGTTGGTTTCTTTGAACAGTCAACATCTATTTCATCCTCATGATCATCATCATACTAATCACACTTGGGTAGATTATGCCAGTAGGGAATGCCATCAAACATGCACATCATATTAGCTGGTTGTTCCTCTGCAAGTTGAGATGGAGCTTCATCTTTGACTATGTCATGAATTGAGTACATGAAAGAATCATTATCCAAACCATGGTACCAAGGATGAGATGCAAAATGTTTGGGAACTATGACCTTTTCTTTCTCTGAAATCAATGGAACATGATGTCTTTGGACAACAAGCTCCTCTTTTATGCTAATCTTTTACATCATCTCTTCCATGGTGTTGGCCAGAATGTCCAGTTTAGCTTCTGAAGATTTCAACTGCTCCTTTTCTTTGTTCTTTACCTTTGACCTTTTGATCAACAAGTTGGTCTCCACATCAACTGCAATAATCTGCATTTCTTCGAGAGTTGCAGTGTTCCTTTCTCTTAATTGGAATGCCATCTCAGGATCGAAGGCATCTGGGAAATGCAAGTGGGCTGACCCTGTGGGTGGCCTTATATCAACAATCATTTCATGATATACCTTATTGAACCTTGTTGAAAACTGTTGTACCATCTCCCCTAGATGTCTTTTCAAATGGTCATACACTTCTAGGATGAGAAAAACATTTCTCATGATCACCCATCAATCTAGGAAAGCTTGCACAAACTGATGGAAATTGCTAATGCTTGCAGCTGGAAGATTTTTAAACCAGTTCTTAACTTTACCTTGAAAAGACAAGGCAAACATCCTTATATATACATTGTCATCTTCAACATCATAAAGGTCAAGGAAATCTTCAAACCTCTGGATGTGTTTTTTAGCAGTAATATTGGCATTCTCTCCATCAAACCTGGGCAGATTATTGGTGTAATTTGCAAGGAGGTCATGGAGGATAGGAGGAAAATATAGGGGTTTGTATCTATCTAGGATTTTGGAAGGTACAGGAGGTGAAGCAAGAGGCTTACAACCATCTAGAGCTTTAGCAAGAGTAGGAGGTAAAGCAGGAGGCTTATGTCTCAATAGGACTTCTACAGGTGCATCTGGGATGTGAACAAGTGTATGTGTATGTACATAATCTACAATTGGATATCTGATCTCTTGAGGCTCATCAATCAATAGCTGGTCAATGTAATCTTCAGAAATATACTTTTGATCAGGCTTAGAATAAGACAAAACATAATTGCAGATAAAACCAAAGATGTCTTGAATGCAATTTGAGCTTGAGTACCTGGTCTTTCTAGGCTACTTGGCCATGCTTTAGGTTATTCCTCCAGTGGAGTCTTTGAGTTGGAACTATCTAGAGCTAATTTTGAGCTGCCAAGTGAATGATCTCATCCTTCTTGTGTCTAGTCATTGTCCACCATCAGTGATCAGATCTGGAACTTTGAAGTGTACTACTGTAGAAAGTTCCCCAGTGGAGTCGCCATCCTGTTAGCACTCTGTAATTTTCCAAAGGCTGAGGAGGAAGTCACAGAGGCAACATCAAAACTGCTTTGACTCAGGGATCTAGCCCTCTGAGACTCAGAGAGGGATCTCTCTATCAAATTTAAATTTGTTTGAAATAGCATATTAGGCTAGCTATGTAGAGTAGGATATGTTCTTGGAGTTTTCTGGTTGAGACAGCAAAAGAAGACCATTGGGCTATGGGGTTTGTGACAAGTTTGAAATTAAACACAGGTCTATAAGGTATTTCCACAGGGAAAGGTAATGCAGACATTGGATACTTTAGAAATAAAATGATGTAGAGAAGAAACAGACGAGATAATCAACTACAACAAAAAAGCATTCAAGAATTTCTTCATTGTAGTATCAGAGGAAAACATTAATATTCTCAAAAGAACTGCACAGAGTATCATGGATAAATTCTACGTTAAATCTCCTTTTGAAAATTAGAAAGAGAGACACATAATGAAGACTGATTAGAAACACATTCAACGAAGAAAAAAAACTTCACCAATCGTCGACATACAAGAATCCTGTGAAAAAGTCCCTTTGTATTCCTGGTGAATCAAAAAAATACCATAGAGAATAGCCTTTCTGGGTAGCAACCAATTACATTAAAATCATATGAATAAATAGTATATATCCCCCAACAAGTTGTGTAATTGGTATTTAACCGCCTCGGCCAAAAATAGCCACAAATCCCAAAATATCTGGAACTGTCCGCCATGAAAGACGGGACGAATTTCTATGAAAAAGAGGTCCACTCAGACATCTGTTTCTCTTTATGTATGAAACCTAGGAAAAAAATGAAGGCGTTTATTGTATATGGGCATGTTCTGGACAAAAACCTCCTTCGGTTTTACCAAATTCGCCTCCAGCTCACAGAAACACCTCCCGCAAAATCAGGGCTGCAACAGGAAAATGAAAAACTAAAAAAATGGGCCCCGAAGATGGCTTTGAATATCCCTGCTCATGGCACCTATGACAAGCCTGAGAGAGATTTTTTTTCTTCAGCCCTTTTTGAGTAAAAAAATCCCTCAGATTTTGAAAATCCATCTTCATTTGCCCAGAATCGACTCCGGAAAAATATTGGTCAATACTGGTGGTTTTGAGTTTTGGGGGGAGGGCGGTTTTGGAGGGGGAGTGGTATTCCGGACCTCCACTAAGGTGATAAGTGGTTTTAGGGTGGGGGGGTCTGATGCAATGGATGGATGAGATGTTGGGACAGGGCCCGCTGGAAAAACCGCCTCATTC